>JARHVA010009467.1:255000-310000 GCA_037957365.1 Torreya grandis | reverse complement strand
TTACCCAAAGTAGGCTAGGTTGTAAATTATCACAAAGACTCTTTGATAATAAAAATAATCAAAAAATATATGAGGATAAATACCATTGAAATAGGCCATGAAACTAATGAGGTCAAAAATTAGTTTGAAGGGGAGAATCATTTTCGGAGCAAGTTATTAAAAGAAGGACAAAGTATCAATTATGAAATTTTCACATTGATATGAGTTATGGAAGTTTGTGTGTGTGTACACACACACACACACATAGAGAGAGAGAGAGAGAGAGAGAGAGAGAGAGAGAGAGAGAGAGAGAGAGAGAGAGAGAGAGAGAGAGAGAGAGAGAGAGAGAGAGAGAGAGAGAGAGAGAGAGAGAGAGAGAGTTATATTAGATATCTTACGTGGAAGTCATACACAATTTTATGAAAAAATGAAAGGCCTATCAATATTTTTAGTGAAATGAAAGGATTGCATATATTATTGAATTCAACTAATCAAATGAGTTAATTCAATGGAAAAAATATACAAATATAAAAAATAGTGCAATGATATAAATTCCTTAGTTTCACCCTATGAACTATGTGAACATAAAATGTTGGTGTCTGGGTGGATCATGGCACCAAATGATTTTATAACTACTATCATTCTTATGTTATGATGAAAATATACTAGTCCAATACATAAATTATGGTATACATGTGAATGTGTTCTAACATAATTATGTTTTTCATTAACCTTGAGATTATCAAATAATGATAATGCACTGATTATGGGTATTCATTTAACTAACTATGGGATAATATATATGGTTAATTGTGAGATTTGGATTTTTTTAGAAATAAACTATTTAGCTTGATCTTATTATTTACGTAAAGGTATACATAAATTATCCTTACCATGGGAAGTGGTAGAAAGAACCATATTTAGAGCTTTGTGTTATATTTTCTTGAAAAATAAATTAGACATTGCATTTATACATAATGTATATTTGGGATAATTGATGGATAAAAAATATTCATTTAAAAAGAGGTGAAAAAAACCTATTTATTATAATTTTCAAGCATAGTTCAATATTCATTTGATAGTATGAATGTGATAGTTCATCTTATACATGTTTTTATGTTCTAGGAAATATAATATACGATAGTGATATTATAAGATGGTTGAGTTCAATTATGACTCTTGACAAATTGAGTTTGTGTAATATGTAGGCTTTGTATGCTATGAAATGAATTATTTTGGATTGAGAATAATAATGTTGATTTTTCTGTTAGTAATATTGGTAATTGAATAGTACAAGAAAGTAGTATGATCATAACCTTAGGATGTTTGTTTATTGACATGTATATTTAGAGATGCACTATAATTAGTTATGTTTTTCATGGCTAAATATTCATTTCATTTATATGTACATCAACATCTATCGTAGGATTAGATAATTGAGAATTAACTTAAATCTGAGCAAATGATCTTAAAATAAGATGCCTAAATGTAATTTAGGTACAATGTACTAATCTTTTAGTCAGAGGAGTATGATATTTGATTGTTTCTAAGTTTTATGAAACCTAATATGTTTTTTGAATCAAATAATAAGGGAAGGAATATTGATTGATTTAGTCTCTTTATCGATAAGATAAATGGCTAAATTTATGTGAAGTAGATTACCTCCAATAGTCTAAAAATACTTCTCATTTGGAGTAAGAATACAACTAATTGTAAATGAGGATCACTACTTTAAAAATATGCACAACTCAACAACTAATGGAAGGCATATCCTTCATTGTAAAAACGCCAAGAGTGAATATAACTTTGACTCATGGTTACTTAGAATTTTAAGGAGGAATCATATTAAAGTGTTGCATTAACTTGAAAAATCAATATAAGATTTAAAAATGTGTTAATATTGCATAGATTTGGATAAGATAATGTCTATATAATCTATTATTATTAATAGGTTGTAAAATTCTTTTATGTTTGATATGCTTTAGGTGTAAGTAAATGAATGGCTAAACCATTTGTTATCTATTTATAAAAATATTTATATATATGTTTGGACTAACATTAAACCAAGGCATAAAATGAAGGGTGGCCTTAAAGAGAGACTTAGATATAAGTTATGTTAATTTAACTTATTTATCTTATCACAAAAAATAGACTAAATTTAAAATTTATATAAGGTTGTGCATTTTTATTGTATAATGGACACTTAAGCAATGGTATGGTTGTTTCTCATTATCAATTTGATCCTTTGGTGAATGATTTATATTAATTTATTCTAAAGTATATTCTAGTTTGAATCCACTATAAATTTATAGAATTAACCCATTATGCTAGTCATTCCATAATTTTTATAATCAAAGGTAGAAGAAGCTCTCATTGGCAAATTATTCTATTAGTTTCCTTGTTAAATTTGCCTTGATTTTTTCCTTTTAGGATGTCCCTTTATTAATTATAATTAATTACTTAATCACATGTATCCACACATATTTTTGCTTTTTTCATGTATTTTAGCCAAATCGCATTACTTGGTAATATTTTTCTTCATTAGATGTTTAGTATCAAACCTAGCCTTACTTTATATGTGTTGGATTCTTACATGAATCAATTTTGAAGTGTGTATTCATTAAATTACCGTAGGCCATCTTTTCTTTTGTATCCTTCCATTTGTCATGATTTCACTGATTTCTAGGTAATCATATTTATTGTGCAGTCAACTAAGCTTGGCATGCATCATAAATTTTCATACTTTTTTCAAAGGAAATAATATAAATTGGCCCCTTCATGCCACTATCTAAATTTTAATAAAAAAAATTAATCACATATTTTAAAATAATTTGTGTTAAAATCTATGTCTCAATACTCAGATATAACTCAAATTTTTAC
Organism: Torreya grandis; assembly: GCA_037957365.1. Lineage (NCBI taxonomy): Eukaryota > Viridiplantae > Streptophyta > Pinopsida > Cupressales > Taxaceae > Torreya > Torreya grandis. The sequence continues at coordinate 307,141 of JARHVA010009467.1, read as the reverse complement.
ACTCGGCTATAGCACATCCAATAGTAGTCTCATAACTATTGATTAAGTTATTTTTATTTAGTGGTCTATAGGTCTATGAATAAGTCACGTGTTTCCACATATATTTTCAACTAAATACATAATTAAAAAATGTGACCTATTTGTTTAGTTACATGTGTCATGGTTACACACACTCACTCAAAAGTCACAAATCAATTTGGCATAAAGAACATGGACTATGGGATTATGAATCAATCATAGATTTCCACTTGTCAACTACACATTTAGTCAAACTTTCATAAATTTTATCTAAGGTCATCATATGAAGGAAAACTTAAACTTTGATGGAGATCATGTGTTGCCACATGCACGAACCCCATATCCTTTATCAGTGTTAGGATGACATCCACTAATTAGATCCACATATCACCTTATTGAAATGTCATGAATTTTATAAGGCACCATATGAATTTTCCACAATGAGTTTGTTACCCATTTTGAAGGTGTCAAGTTTCATTATGATACTTTCTCATAATAGAGAAGGCAATGCTCATATTCAAGTGCCCAAGCCTAGTCATGATTGTGAAAAATGAGGCCATGTATCATCATATGATAGACAAAGGTGACACAATGTCACCTACCTATCAGGAATACTGACTCAGTCAACCATGTCATCTTATGGGCATCTAGTTAAAATTAATTGTTGTATTGTCTGCCAAACTAACAAATTATGTGGATGTAATAAAATCCATGGGAAACTTTTATCTTGATTTAGATTATTTTTGGTAATTCTAAGGAGCGTTGGATAATCATTGGCATTGAATTTGATGTGTTATACATTGGACTCGGATCTTAAATAATTAAATCCATGGATTTTTTAGGCAACAATGAAGAAACTAAACGCCTATTCCTTAATCTAAACATGAGATGAAGGGAGATCTTTAGAAATCATCTCATGAGGCTAGTTTGAGACACTAATGTATTGCAAGGGTTAGTAAATGATTTAAGTTATATTTATAAATGATTGAATAACATTACCATCACCATAATATTGGAAATAACTATTTTTTTTTTGGGCTTATAACACATACGTTTGAGGATTGTAATATGGCAATGGATTCTATCAAACCAAGTCTAATAGATTATATCCTCGACATTAGACCGAAAGGATTGATTATGAAATGTAACTCAATATCCATTATTACAAATAGAAGTGATGTTTTGGTGAATGTGTTAGTATGTAAAGGGTTTATTGACTTTCTAAAAACATAAAATTTAGTTGATTTTAAAAATGTAATTAATTTTGGATAAGTACAATGGGTGATACAAAAAAATAGTAAAACTAAAATATTTTTGATAGATATAATATGATATGATTTTTAACTGGCTCCTTATATTATTTAATACATCTAATTCTACTTATCTATAGAGAACACCTTGACAATTTAACATCATCATTTGATGACTTGAATGAAGAATGATGCGAATAAAAAGAGATTAATTCAAGCATGTAGATGGATTCCTATGTCAAGACCCATTAATTTTGTTAGTGATTTACTTATTGTATTTTTTTATCTTAGTTTATATCTAAAGATGTTTTTATTATAAATACATTTGAATTTTTTTAGAAGTCTAGTTTCTAGATTCTTCTTGCTCCTAGTTATAAAATTGGGTAAGTCTTTGTAATGGGCATAGGAGAAGTGAGAGAGAACATACAATCTTTGTCTTAGAGTAATAACAAACCGTTTGGGACATTAGTCTGGGGATTATTTTACTATGTTATTATCAGTTACTCTAATTATGATAAATCTCGAGTATGACTATATACATAAATTAAATCATGATTTGTTATTTTATAATTTAACTTGAAGTCTATGGAAACATGAAAACATATAAATGGTCAATAAATTTATAAAGAGGTTAACATTAACAACTTCACAATTTTAAATTTTAAAAAATATTCAAATCATAATTCATCATACACATTTTGTATTATAAATTAATAAGGCCTCAAATCTTATATATCAAATAACTTCTTAGAATATCCTTTTTGTATTTCACCTACTTTTTTTTTCAAACAATTTAAAATTATTTCTTTCAATCTATCAATGTTTACATTACACTTCATTCATACAATATCTTGTTCTTAACTTATTATCCCTTGTATGTGAATATTTAAAATAATAAAACACATTTTACTTATTATATCTTCATATTATCTCTCATATATAAATAAATTAAATAATACCACACTTTTTACTTATTATATCATCGATATTACAACATTATTTATCGATTAAATCTTGGATATTACCAAAAATTTTGGCTATTACCAAATTCTTTGGTTTGTTATATTTCTTTAGATTATGCAATATTATTTTAGAAGTATGATATATTTTAAATAATTTATCCCTCTATTCTCAAAAAAAATATAAATATGTTGTTATGTTAATTACGAGCTTATAGTTTACTAGATATTGGCCAAGTCTTTTAGACGAATATAATCACATCATATTTTCTTCTTTGTCCTTTTTAATTTTATAAACCATATTAATTTGATGTTTGTTTGTAGATTTATATAATTGATTTAGAATATATATATACAAATTCATTACATTAAATACATTTAGTGTTTTTATTAATTATTAGTTTTTTTAATATTACTAATAATTTATAACTTCTTTTAAATATTATAAAATATTAAATAGTTGTAGAAAAAACGATAAATTTATTTAAAATTATTTATTTTTCATTTTTATTATTTTTTCATCATAACCTCAAATGCTATATTTTAATAAATTAAAAATTGAAATAATTTTACATACTTAATATTTATTGTTATGTATTAAATATAAGAAAATATAAAAACGCTTGATTGGATGATGAATTCTAAAATGGGTTAATGTATGATATGTTGTAAACAATTTATCATTCTTTACTTAAAAGGACAATACAAATTGTCTCTTCTATCATTTTTAAACATGTGTTTTAAATGTTTTCCTAAATATTAATTTGGAGTTTATAGTTTACTAGAGTTTGACCCTGTTTTTAAAGAGAAAAGCTTGTTTCAACCCATTGACCAAATCTTATGGATGAGTATAATCATACACACACATACATATACATATACATATACATATACATAGTTTTTAAAACATTTTTATTCAATATTTTATTTTAGATTTATATTAACAAATAAATTGATTTAAGTTTAAATTTATAATTATTTTATATATTTTTTAAATATAAATTTAAAAAATTAAAAACTTCTATTTAAAAAAATTCTACAACACATCAATGAGTATTTAACGAAACTCCAAAATTTAATATTTTATTATAAATTTAAAAAAATAAACACAATTATTAAACAGGTTACATTCAAAAATTAGATGAAAAAAAATTAACAAACAAACAATGATACTACATTTATTAAAAGAAATTATAAATAAATAATTAATATACATTTATAATATTTTAAAGGATAATGGCATTTTACCTGTACAATCATGAGGTATGCCTTCTAGTTTATAAGATCATTTAATATTTCGAAATTGACAAGTTGTACATTTTTTATTGTTATTTTTACACTAAAATTAAAATTATTTTTTTCGGCATTCAGCTTCGTCACACCGTTACAGCAATACTGGGTTGGCTGAGCGGCGTTTCCTGCAACATACATCACGCACGGAGCTAAATCAGAGATCACCATGGTGCAGGTGATAGCGGCATATGCCCCTGCACTCATCATCACAGCGGCTACTACCATAACGTACACTAATTTCCTCACGCTCTTCATTGACATTGCCATTGCTCTTGCTCTTTCTCTTCAAGTCGACTGAGTTTCTCCCTTGTAAACGTTGCAATATATATAACTCACTTTCTCAAGTTGTTAAACACAATATTTTCTTGCTAGACACGATCACTTTATGAAGATGAAGAGAGTTGATTTGGATAGCCATGGACTGCTAACGATTTTCATTTTTCATCATCACAGCGGCTGCTACCATAACGTAAACTAATTTCCTCACGCTCTTCATTGCCATTGCCATCGCTCTTGCTGTTCAAGTCCGCTGAGTTTCTCCCTTGTAAACGTTGCAATATATATAACTCACTTTCTCAGGTTGTTAAGCACAATATTTTATTGCTAGTCGCGATAACTTTATGAAGATGAAGAGAGTTGACTTGGATAGCCATGGCGTGCTAACCATTTTCATTTTTCGTTTGTAAATCTTGATTAAAAGGAGGGTGTGATATCTATGATTGTGATTTTTGCGTGGACGCATTCTATAACCTTTCCACTCCACATACTTTACACATTTATTGTGTTTGTTGCTTGTTGCTATACAACAATCATTACACCCTGATATTAGGCGTCGTGGACCATTTTATGTTGGCCTATTGCTGTTGAACCATCATTAACACCCTGATTCTGCGTAGACATCGTACTCTGTCAAGCGGCATGGACCATTTTATGTTAGCTCTGTTTCTCGCACCACGAACCCAAAATAGGAGAAGTTAGTGTTGTTTTTTCTCCTTTTCTTCTTTATGACATGAATATGGGGCCAAGTCTATATATAATGTTGCATTGTGTTTTGTGTTCCTCCATTTTAGTAAGGCTAATGTTTCGAAGAAGGAAATAGGACGTTCGGAAATATGTTTGAATAACTTACAAGATCAATACGAGAATTTGATGATAGAAATTTACATTAATATATAAATCTCTCTATTCAGGGGAATTGAATAGAAAAGAAAAGGTTTTAGAGGACCATATTATTAGCAGTTGGCCCAAAGGTTTAAGTAATGTCTGAAGGTAATGTTTAGTAAGATATGGTTTGGTGAGATAGCCTTGTGTCTAGTGTAAAGTATTAACGTTGAATAACATTTAAAGGTTTAGGATGTAATTTATATAAAACAAATGGACCTCAAGCACTCCATAAAGGCAACAATTTCTAAGGTTCTTTGGGCTATCTTCTTCTCCTTCTGCTCATGGGAGAAGTTTCAACCTCATCCTCTTCTTCGTTGTCCCCATCCAAATAATGGTCCGCTGAAGACTTGGGTGTCATTTATTCGTCATGGCTACTACTCAAGCCCTTTCCACTCTCTCTTGGTGACAACATGGAACTCAACACATCATTGTCCACAACTAGATGCTTTTTTACATCGAGATAGCCATATGTATTAAACATTAAAATGAGAAATTAGATGAAGCAATGAAGGAAAACCTCACAACAGGTATAGTGATGATTAAATTTTTCCTTTTTTTATTGTTGCATCTATCTCCTCATGAAGCCACAACCATCTTTGCAACTCGCGCTCATTGATTAGGGATACCATTTCATTCTTAGGATTTTAGGTGACTTTATAAAAACTCTCCTGTTCAATCCATGAGTAAGGGAAGGAGAATAAAGTGAATGCTATGGTTTTAGGATCTACATTGAATGGTTTTCATGACTAGGCTTTAAGAATTTTATACAAAATGCATCAATCTGATGTAATATCATAGAATGCTAAAGTTACAAGATTATTGTCCAAAAATAAGATGTGGGAAGAACCAATCTACCTCTTCTATTTCTCCTCAAGATTTCATGTCCAATGAGTGTAACATACGAGAAGTAGAAGTTATAGACCTTTCATGCCGTATGAGCTTAACATGTGAGGAAGCTGTAGACATGAAACAAAGTCTAAATTTTTTTGAGAGGGAGCTACCTTTTCCACCTATGGCTGAGGAAATATTTATGGAGGGCCTACCTTTACCACCTATCAGAGAGGAAAGATTTGTCACAGCCTTGACTTTTTCACATATGGCGATAAATAGATTTTAGAAGGGGATGTCTTTTCCCCCATAGTGGGGGCAAGATTCAAGATGGTGTCTTATTTTTGTTGACTTAATGAAGATAATGAGGATGCTTTGACATTTCATGTCAAAAAAGAGGAGGTGATTTCACTATGACCTACTACATCACATGGGGAAGACGTTAATTTATGAGAGGAGGTGAGATCATCTAATAAAGTAGTGAGGCATCCTCCTCTACTAACAACATTTTATAAATATAAGGAATGGAATTCAAATAATCATACATGGGTCACATCACTAATGAAACTCCCAGAGTCATGCTTTCCTCCATATAATTCCTTTCATAGTGAATCATTAAGGCACCCAATGTTGGATGGGAAAGTTGGGAATGAAACATCATAGGTCCTTAAAGGTCTTCGAAGAGGTGAGCCCTAAACCATCTCATTCATGTTCATAGGATGTTTCCACTTGGTAGCATCATGACTTGATGATAGCCTATTCTACACTTTTCCATTTGGCATCATTGAGTTGAATCTAGGCCTCCCAACTATTTGGAGTATCTTATGATTCCTTTGGGTTATTAATGCATGGGATGTCACCACATGGTGGGATCACAAGCATTCAGGTCTCATAAGCTTTAGGGACAACTAGTTACTCAACTATGGGCTTTGGTTAGAATTTATTGAAAGACACATGATGCATCTACATTTGATCTACCTTTGGCATTTAAACCATCACTGTTACCAGGGGTGTCTACAAAGGTGAGGCGGTCTAGGATTTATGGTGCCCACTAGAGAGTATAATACATGTCATGTTAAGTAACTCAATAGGTGTTGTTTGAGTATCTCAATGGATGTTTATGGTGTGGCATTTTTTCATTAAAGTGTTTTTGTAGAGCCATTACATTCCTTTCTTCTAAAATCCTATTATTTTTTATTAATTTCATTCTCTCTCTCTCTCTCTCTCTCTCTCTCTCTCTCTCTCTCTCTCTCTCTCTCTCTCTCTCTCTATGTGTGTGTGTGTGTGTGTGTGTGTGTGTGTGTGTGTGTGTGTGTGTGTGTGTGTGTGTGTGTGTGTGTGTGTGTGTGTGTGTGTGTAACATCCCCACTAGTATCTAACCAAAAATAAATAATCATTTTTAAATAATAATAAATGTAAAAGTAGACTACATCCTGAGAGTCTAATAGAGATCATAAAATTAATCATGTGAAAACATGACAATAACTCATATTACAACATACAATATGGATCGATGACATCATGAGAGAATAATAACTCAATAATTATAACACTTTAGACTTAACTTATGTAAATAAATAGTCACCACTATCAATGTACATCAAAGTATAATGATAACTCTTCATGAGTAATTTACAATATTGAGTACAATATAATTCAATGTACAAATAAGATACTTGGCTACCCTAAATAATAGTTCTTGAACTCCAAGTATCTATGGAAGTATCAAGTTTCATCTCGATAAGTAATACTACTATGGATATGGAGAGCATCATCTAATTTATTTTCCACACTAACTACAAACTAATGATCCCTCGTATTATGCCATCAGGAAATGGCCCTCCCTTAATGGATGCATAGATAGTGATGGTGTAGGAATCTATAGAGACTAGAAAATACCCATGTGTTGTATGATTTCTAAATAACTAAACATGCAGTGTATCATAGTAAACTTGATATTTTGAAAGATATAAAACATACATGTAAATCATACTCATGAAATGATATCATCACTAAACATACTTTGGCCCAAAGTTTTATAAATAGTAATATAAAATTGATCTATAGATCTATCGATTTCATGTACACCACTTGATCCAACCACTTTCATCTAACATTGCAATGCAAGTAAGCTAGTGAAGTCCATCTCACACCTTACTCCACATTAGTAATGCAGAGTGATAAAATAGAATTCAACCACAAAATTCAACAACTCACATCCTACTAGCTAATGCATCATATGGCATGCTATATGCATAGGAGTAATAATAACCTTTGTTTAGTCTATCAAATATATGCGTGAATATCTCATTATGTTGTATCCTATAATAGAAATAATGATTACAAGTATACCACCTAGATAAATATATCATTTAACAATATAATTAGTTTTCGGCTATCTACACCCTATGGTAACCCATATTACCACAGACTAGTGTTCTACCAGTTTTCTATAATCAATCATATGAAATAGTCTCAAATACACAATATCATAAGCATTATACTATCAATTTATCATTCCAAATAACACAATAACATACTAATACAACATTTTATAAACTTCCAAGTTTGCATGCACGTATACACAAGTTTTACCAATTATAATAAAACACACTATCCATAGCAATAACCAACATGTATATAGTAAAATAGTTAGATGTAGATATGATTTTAGGAATAATATTTATAGTATGTACCACCTGAGTACAACATAATTTTATAATACAATACCTTATGATATCCCATACTATCGTAGCCTCTTAATTATATAACAACACATAATCTAAACTTATAATTTTTAAGACTCAACTGATTTGTATAGATAATAACAAGAAAATAATAAATATTTATACGACCTAGATATGTTACATATATGCATATTAAAGTATCACAACATATAGACATGCATCTGATGCATTGAGTGTAACTAAGGATTTATACATAATACTACACTCATAGTGTGTGATGCACAAAAATATTTCATATTCAATACATATGCCTAATAGTCATTCATATTATCAAATAATTCCTCAACCGATTATTAATTTTTTATTCAATTGCTACTAAGAGACTATTCTAAAGGTTATGGTTCCTATTTCCTATATAATTCTATGACATATACAATCATCTAATGAAATACATGTATAATCCTTATATACTAGCACTTGTACATCCTAATGTGCACCACATGTAGGTACTTTAATGCCATGTAATTTATAAATAAAAGTTTAGTATTTCAGTTTAACTACAAAGTATAGAAGTCAACTAATGAATTAGTTATTAAAAAATGGAAAAAATGCTTTGCATGCGATAGACCATAATTTTTCCTTTCTCAAAAACATAAGATATCCAATTTATCAATCACTTTATGTTTCGGGGTTTACAAGAAATCCTTAGCTAAGCTATTTTATTAAATTATTAAATTTTCTAGTTAATATCTCTCTCGAGAATATTAACTAAAGAAGACTATCCCACTTTTCTAGTTATGTTAATATGTAACTCAACAAGCATTAAGATGCAATTATTATCTATTAATTTTCCATGGTATTCCATGACAACAGACCCCATTAACTTATCAAGTTATATCCCATTTTTTTAAGGTATAGGGTTTTCCTAGTAAACGTCCATAATTAAATAGTTGAGTAATTATGAACATATAGTCCATGGCATCGTTATACTCATGACTGACTAACAATGTGGGTCTATATGTTGCATAAGTATTTGATATAATAATTATACAATCTTACACAAGTAAATAAATTCACTTATACAGTCTTAATGGTTTAATTTTCTTGATATTTATCAAATATTAACCATAGTTAGAAAATGATATTATGAGCAACATACTAATCACCATGATATCATTATATCTATAGTGGCATATATCAATGTCATGACACATATTAGTGAATAATAATGATAGCACTATAGAGAGATATTATCATTATACTTATGTCATATATTTAATCTATCAAAAAAAAAATTACTATTACATATGTTAATGAAACTTAGGAGTTGTCCTTATTAATACAATCCATGGTACCCAAGGCATTGATATCCAAGAAGTGTCCAAATATTTTTTGTAATAACTAGCTCATTGTCTGGTGACCTTTTATCTTAAATGTTGGGACCCACAGTGACTATTATATAGCAAAGATAACAAATATTGACATTTTACTAAATTTTATAGAGAATGCATTTAAATGATTGATATTAGGAATTGAATATTGTCACAATATATAATATTAAATTAAAGTAACTAGTTTAGATGATCATTAATTACACACTAACTAAATTAAGGCATTGTTATCAATTAATCATTATTGTGATGATCTAAATCAATTACCACTAATATGGTTATGGATATATATAACTATGTTTAGATATAGATATACACAAATATTTATAGAGTATATATTCATATATGATATATGCGAATATTACATTAAAAAATATAATCAAAAATATACCGAAGCATTGGTTTGATGATCTAAATCAATTTCAACATATAACTATTGTAAATGAGGAATCTTCTAATTTCAAACAAAAATAGGCCTAAATACATGGAGAACCTAATTATAATAGATGCCTAATTTCAATATGATATCAATTATAATATCAATGACATAGTACATATTGTAAGGAGATGAAAACTAAGTCTGAAGAAATGGCCCTATAAGGTATAATTAAACAGTTGAAAGAAAATATAAGTTTGTCTAGAAAAAGTGATGAAAAATAAAAGGTTGAGCCATAGTATTTTTATATTCTCTTTTTTATACAATCCTAATTTCCCAAACACATAGAATACACTATATATACACATGTTGTATATATATAAAATATATATTTTACTAAAATTTTCATTTCTATTTCTATTAGAAATGGCTAAAACTGAGAATATAAATTATAATTATTATCCATTTGGATGCCATGACTCCTAGATATTATGATGCCAAACATGTAAATTGTGTTTGATAGGAACTAAATTCGGTGCCTAACTCAACGGTAGATCAAGACTATTTGTATATTGATCCATATAAGAGACTTTTGGTTATATAAGACCCAAAGAAAACTAGGGAAATCATTAAGAAAAGGAATCAATTTATTAACATATTTTTATGCATATCTATGACAATTAAATCCAAGGAAATAATTTGTATCTATATAAGATGGCATCTAAAAGAATAAAAGTTTATGTTTGTAAATAACGAAAATAAAGGTTTAAGTAGTTTGATGCCTTTACCAAAAACTTCTACTAAGCTAACCATAATGCTATGTTTGGGTAATAATTATATGAATCCTTTAAAAATGTATGATTCACATTCCATTCTTTTACAGTCCTAGTATTTTTTTTCTTAATTTTACTCTCTCTCTCTCTCTCTCTCTCTCTCTCTCTCTCTCTCTCTCTCTCTCTCTCTCGATTTAATTAACACATAGTCCATGTAATATAATATTGAGTTTTTACTATATTCTATAGTCCATTGGTTCCTATAACTCAAATTGTAAAATTATTTTTACTGTATTCTAAGTGCTTCATCGACAGAGTTAAATATGAATATATACAATTTAATATGCCTCCTAAAATAATTTATGTTTCTTAATCTTATCAATACAAGATTCAATCTAATTACGTATATACCAAGATCATACAAGTATGAATTTAAAGATATCACCTACCTAGGAATGTGGTGTTGATCTTTTGGACTTCTTATCTTTAATGTTGCACCCTTTCTTTTATCTTATCTAATACACAGATTATCCTAATTCTCTTCCCTTCCTTCTCTTAAATATAAATATAGATTCTAAATTCCTTTCCTAGCTTTTTCTTTTTATTTTTTTTTAATTTCAAGATCTTTAATTCATTTCGTGTTTTTTTTAGATTTTTATTTTTGTCTTTTTTCTTAATTTCAATGTTTTTCTCCTTTCTCTTTTTTTTTTATAAAAATAATTCCCTTTTAATATTTTAAAATGAAATTATAATTTCATATTAAACTAATTTATCATTTAATTATGCTTTAGTAATTTAATGGTAAAATGTTGAATAATAATTAATATTAAATTTTTCCTTCATTAATTTTTCCTTTAGAAGTACTAATGACTCATTATGTTAAACACACACAATGTAATTTATCTTTATAATTGACCTACTCAATAAATTATATAAAATAATAATTTAAACAAACATCAAAACAATCATTTTTAAATACATTTTATACCATGACTAATTATTGTGGTATGTGTAGGGTTTTAATAGCTCTCTATCGACCAACACTACATCTTCATCTCTGATGATGATCTTCTTCCAGTATGCTTGATGGAAGAATCATCTTGCATCCATCTCATGACACATAAGTAAATAGATATTTTCACCTAATAATCATAAGTAACAATAAATATAACTGAATCAATACACTAATATGCTTAAAATGTAAATGCATAAAAAAAATAGTTCATAATAATCGGCCATGTGCTATCATCTACCTAGGTTACATTCTATTATCCTAAAATAGTACAAATCTCAATCTTAGTCATAATATAACCAAATATGAATTAGTTAACTTCATTTATCCATGGATAATTTAGCAAGTTTGTCTAGCAAATAATTAAGATGTAACATCCTTCACCCTTAAATATAGTCATTATTCCTAATTATTCTTTTTTATAAAATAAGTTTTCAATCAAAAAACATTTTATAGTAAAGCAATAACATGATACACAATGCAAAAATAATCAAATAAATTAAAAATTCTCTGTAGAATTGATCGAAGTTCCTTGAAGTTGCATTATTTCTATAGTATTAGTCTCAAAAGACCCAACTCAAAAACATCTCTTAGTTAAACAAAATTAGTTATGAGTATCACTTACTCTTCACTACTTCTATCATGACCACCTTGGAGTCTAGAATTATAAAGATAAGCCTATGTATTATATAAATGACAACTTTTATTACCTTGAATGGTTCCACATGTCTTAGTGAAAGTTTTACTAATTCACAAGATCATCATGTAAGCCAAAATAAATGTCTAAGGATATTTACATAAAATCTTCCAACCCTCAACATATATCTATATCCTAGAGAGTGTTTTTCTCTTTCTAAAGAAATGTATTTAGTATATTTGTAGAAAATAATGTGTAGTTAGTACTATCACTACTCAACATAGCTTGGATAAGTATAACATGTCAATACTTTCACTACTCCATGGAGCTCTTGACAAGTATGATGATAAATATGAATATAAATATAAGTATATAAAGATCATAGAATACTCATACATATGGAATATATATTTACCATATACATGTGTATGGCTATATGACTAAATTTGATAAGTTTTACCTATCAAATCCCATATTCAACAAGTCAGTATATCGATCCAACTCAGTACCATAATCTACGTTAATATGAAGCTAAGTGAGATAACATCCTTAAATGTAGAACTCACATTCCTAATTCACCACTCTTCCCTTACATCCTCACAACCTTACGATCTCCAAAATGTGTATAATAAATTTCAAAGAATCATAAATTTGTGTTAATGGATAATTGAAATAAAAGATATATGCTAAATGATTCTAGATGTATCCTCAGATGTACAAAATAAATCATATAATAAATCTATAATTATATTATGTTACTACAAGTTGAAGATACTATTATCATATTTCGCAGCTTAATCTATTTTATTTTGCTCATGATTAAGAGTAAAATAATGTTAAAATTAACATAACATGCATAGGCCAAGAATCACATCATTCCTTTAGCATTAAATGGGAATAAACATAATAATGTCTCCTTACTTGCTCAACTAGCATGCAACAAGGTAAAATTTTATTCCAACGTATATATTTGCAAGATGTTCTTCATAGCCTAAACCTTACTTACTTCTAACCAAAGGTATAAAAATATCTCCTCAAAATAATAGGCTATAATCCAAAGAGAACAATATCAATATATGCAAGGGTGAATAGTATCATACTAATTATAATCAACTTGTAATTCTTAGTATATAATTTAATATATATAAATCATGGTTTTCCACCTCACATGGTCTAAAATCATAAGTTATATCAATTGGTGATTTTAATGAGACAAAATTGAAAAGTAGAAAGCTATTATCTCAAAAACTCCTACTTACCCTCCCAAGATAAAAAGAAAATATCGTAACTCAATGTTGCCCAAACACTATTTACCTACCCAAACTTGTAAATATGGTATCTCAATCTACTTAAATAACTAAGAGAGATATATGAAAACATAAATATGTGTTCATCAATGCAATCTTACAACTTTTTTCTCACTAAGAGTAGAAAACATTCTCTCGTAAACATCAAGGGAGTACAATCAAACAACTTTCAAAAATAACTTTCATAAAAAAGAGTAATAGATCAACATTATAATAATGTCAAATGAGAATTTAATAAAAATAATTTACCTCTAATTTAACTAAAATGGATGAAACTCCTTCCTATTCTACATATCTTAAGTGTTCAAATTCCATTAACAACTCCTAACACAAGGAATTATCAAGCAATACAACAACACTCTACTATGAATATTTCCACCACACTAGGTGGTACGAACACTAAAATTGGTCTTAAATATTTTCCACTTCTAGGATTTATACATATAGACATAAAACTAAAGCACATAAATTTAAGAGAAGTATTTTGAGCTTTATTAACAGTCACCAAACTTAATGAAAAAAATGACTTGATGATCAAGAAGAATGTAATTATACTCGAGGCATTTGATCTAAGTGATGAAAGTATGGTAGAAAAGTTTTATTCTTATCTCATGAACTATGCTATATATCCATCTATCTAAACCTTGAATACAACCATAACCAATGGGAGACTCAATAGACTAATATCTGAAACAACTCAAAGGAATACAAGTAATCTATAGGGCACACACTCAATGTTCGACACATATTTTACAAAAGTCACAAAACTCCAATCATGGTTTAACATGGTGTAGACACCGAAATCATGTCTAACTTTGGTCCTTTCCCCCCCTTGGTCCATTCCTAACCCATTCCTAAAACATGCAATAACTAATTTAAAATAATTAACTTATTTTGAATTAACCCCCCCTCCTTGGACACATCACCCATGACACCTCGCCTATGACACCTCACCTTGGACTAATTCCCATCCTATGACTCACCCAAGACCTATTCCTACTCCTCTCCAACTGCCTAACAAACTCTCGTGTGTATTTATCCTTACCTTCGACCAAATCTCCAACCAACTATGCACTTGGCGGATATAGAATGGGCTTGCTGGGCCTTTTACGCGTTCTGCACCCACCAACGTCGGTCAACTGTCGACCGACGCCGGTGGGATCACCGACGTCGGTTTACTTAAACCGGCGTCTAACCTCTTTCTAGGCTAATCAGTGAATCACAATTTTCCCCGAATCACAGTTTCTCGCCTAAATCACAAAATCACACATCTAATCACGAATTCTTCAATCTTCAACCTTCGACCATCTGCCAATCTGCTAATCTCTCAGCCAAGCCTCTCACTCTCTCCTTCAAGTGCAGCAATAGGTATTCTGCATCAGGTTTCTGTAACATCAAGCACAACAAGGACTCAACATCAGGGTTCTACGTCAACAACAGGAATGACATCAACAGCACTCTTCTGGCAGGCACAGGTATGTATACTGTCTATGTTTTTATTGTCTTTGGAATTATAGCTTTCAGATAATATCTCCTCCCTTCAACGCTTCTATGACCCTAAACTAGACCAGAGCTGAATCTTTACTTCCCCATCTCTCTGTTGCCTCTGTCCTTAGACCATACACTCTGCCTATTTAACCAGACTATCAGACCCAGACCCTAGACCATTCAACCAAGTCCAAACTCTATCTCAGACCCGTCCACAGACCATTCTGCACAACCAGACCCTGTCCACAGACCAAAGCCCTGACCAGACCCCATTCAAGCCTACTACCCTGACCGACGCCGGTCGCTTCCCCCACCGACGTCGGCAGACTAACCGACGTCGGCACCTTAACCAACCGACGCCGGTAGGACCACCGATGCCGGTGACTATGACCAGTCCGACAGCATCTTTCAGGTAAGCTTTTGCTTCCTTTTTCCTTTTCAATGTTTTATCATATCAGTATTTAATCATTCTATATTTTTTCAGACTTTTCTTTTATCAATTAGTGGGTTGACCTCCCTTAAGGAAGTTTTCATGTTTTTGGGATCAAGCTTGTGCTTGGCAACCCACCATCTCCTTATCTAACGCCTTCTTTTATCCAAGTTTCTTTTCTTTGCAGGTGTCATTCCTCCACAGCCAAAGAGGAGTACTCACAGCATCTGGATTACGGTACGTAGACTACATCCAGGTACACACAAGCCTTGACCATTCCTTCTTAAGTTTCTTAATTCTCCCTTGAATATAGAAAGCAAAATTTGAATAGAAACACATGGTTCTATACTGACACACCATAAGTGCAAATACCAATGCAAGAATTCATGTCACTAAGTTTTCAAGACATGAAAACATTAATGGACTCATTAGGTCTTAGAGTTCAATCCATAAATTTGATACCACATGTAACATCTCCATTGGAATCTAACAAAAAATACACAAATTTTCTTTTAAAATAATCACAAATGTAAAAGTAAATAACATCCTAAGATTCTAACAAATATCATAAAATTAATCACATGTAAACATGATAAAAATTCATATTACAACATAGAATTTGATGCTATAACATCATGAAAGAATGATAACTCAGTGATTATAACACTTTCAACTTACATTATGTAAATACACAATCATCATTGTCAATGTACATCAAAGTATAATTATAACTCTTCGTGACTACTTTATAATAGAGAGTACAATATAATACAATGAACAAATAAGATACTTGGTTACTCTAGAGCATAGTTCCTAAAATTCAAGTATCTATCATAATCTCAAGTGTCATCTCAATAAGTAGTACTATTATGGGGATGAAGAGCATCATTTGAGTTCTTTTCTAAACTAAACATAGACCAAATATCTGTCACACTATTCCATAAAGAAATGTCCCTACATTCATGTATGGGTAGATAGTGATGGCATAATAATCTAGAGAGACTAGAAAATACTCATGTGATGTATGGTTTATAACTAGCAAAACATGCAATGTACTATGAAAAACTCAATCTATTATAAGATATCACAAAGGATAATGTCTCAATGAACATACATTGGCCTAAGTTTTATAGATAGTAATATAAAAATAATCTATAGATATATCAATTCCATGCACACCGCTTGATCAGACCACCTTCATATAACATTACAATGCTAATAAGCTAGTGAAGTATGTCTCACTCCTTACATTGCATCAGCAATGTAGATTGGTCAAATATAATTCAACTACAAAATTCAACAACTGACATCTTACTATTCAATGTATCATATAAAATTCTATTTACATAGGATTAATAATAACATACATTTAGTTTTTCAAACATATGAATGAATGCTTCATTATATTCTATCCCATACTAGAAATAATGATTACAAATATACCACCTAGGTAAACATATAATTTAATAATATAATTGGTTTGCAGTTATCTACACCCTATGGCAACCCATATTACCACAGACTTGTGTTCTACTATTATTTCATAATGAATCATATGAAGTAGTCTCAAATACATGGAAACACAAGCATTACACAAGCAAGTTATTTTTGTACATAACACAATAACATACCAACACAAAATTTCATAAAATTCCAAGTTTTTATGCTTATATAATTCTTACCAAATATAATAACACACACTATCCACAACATACTTTTATACTATAGTACCCTATGATATCCCATACTATCATAGGTTCCCAACTATATAACAACACCTACTCCAAACTTATGATTTCTAGACTCAACTAATCTGTGCAGATAATAACAAGAAAATAATAAACATTTATACCACCCATATTTACTTCATATAAGTATACCAAAGTATCACAACATATAAACATGCATTATGATGAATTAAGTATAACTAAGTATTTATACATAATAATACACTGATGGTATGTAATCCATAAAAGTATTCCATACTAAATATATATGACTAATAGTCATTCACATTATAAGATAATTCATAAACCCATTACAAATTTAATTTTTACTAGGAGACTACTTAAATGTTTATGGTTCTCAATTCCTATGTAGCTTAGTGACATATAAAATCATCTAATGAAATACAGGTATAATCCTTATATACTATCACTTGCACATACTAATGTGCATTACATGTAGTTATTCTAATGCCATTCAATGTCTAAACCATAGTTGAAAATTTTAGTTCTAACTACTAAACATAAAAATCAAGTAATAAATTAGTTATAAATACATAGAAAACACTCTTTACAATAAATACACCATAATTTTCTCTTTATTGAAAACACAAGTTGTGCATCTTATCAATCACTTTATGCTTGGGGGTTTACATGTAATCGTTAGATAAACTATTTAATTCCATTCTTTCATTTTCTTGTTAATATCTCTCCCAAGAATATTAATTAAAGAAGACTACCCTAGTTGTCTAATTATGTTAATATGTAACACAACAAGCACTAAGATGAAATTATTCTCTATTAATTCTCCATGATATGCCATGACATTACATCCCATAAAAATATCAAGCTATATCCAATTAAGGTATAGGGGTTCCCTAGTAAATGTCCTTAATTAAATAGTGGATTAATTATGAACATATAGTCGATGACATCATTATACTCAGCACTCACTAACCATGTGGATCTATATGTTATACAAGTATCTAATAAAATAAGTATATAATCTTACACAATTAAATAAATTCACTTATATAATCTTAATGGTTAAATTTTCTCAATATTTTAGATATTAACCCTAGTTATAAAATGATATTATTAGCAAAATATTTATCACCATATTATCATTATATCTATTGTGACCTATATCAATTTTACGACACCTATTAGTGAATAATATTGATAATACTACAAGGAGATATTATCATTATACTTATGTCACACAATTATGCTAATATGTAACTCAATAAGCATTAAGATGATATTATTCTATATTATTCTCCATGATATGCCATGACATCAGATCCCATAAAACTATCAAGTTATATACCATTTATTTTAAGGTTTAAGGTTTCCGTATTAAATGTCCTTAATTAAGTAGTGGATTAATTATGAACATATAGTCGATGACATCGTTATACTCACCAATCACTAACCATGTGGGATTGTATGTTATACAAGTATCTGATATAATAGGTATATAATCTTACACAAGTAAATAAATTCACTTATATAGTATTATTGGTTTACTTTTCTCGATATTTTAGTTATTAACTATAGTTATAAAATGATATTATTATCAAAATATTATCCACCATGCTATCATTATATCTATGATGACATATATAAATTTTATGACACATATTAGTGAATAATATTGATAATACTACCAGGATATATTATCATTTTACTGATGTCACATATTTAATCTATTAAAGAAACATTACTATTACATAATTAAATGGCACTCAAAAGTTGTCCTTATTAGTACAAACCATGGTACCCAAGGGATTGAGACCCAAGAAGTGTCCAAATATTCATTGTAATAATTATCCAATTGGTTGGTGACCTTTTCACTTAAATGTTGGGACCCACAAAGACTATTATATATAAAAGATAACAAATATTGACATTTCACTTAAATTTTATAGAGAATCCATTTAAGTGATTGATATTAGGACCCAAATAGTGTCACAATACATAATATCAAATTATAATATTTGGTTTAGGTGATATCTAGTTACACACTAAGCTAATTACAACATAGTTATCAATTAATCATTGATTTGATGATCTAAATCAACTACCATAAATACTGATATGATTATATATAGCTATTTTTAGACATAGATATACGTAAATATTTCTAGAGTATCTAGTCATATATGATATACATTAATATTATATTTTGAAATATATTAATATATATACAAAATCATAGGTTTGTTGATCAAAATCAAATTTCACATATAACCATTATAAACCAGGTATCCATTAATTTCAAACAAAAACAAGCATAAATACATGGAATGATTAATTATAATGGATGCTTAATTTCAATATGAGATCAAGTATTATATTGATGCCAAAGTATAGATTGCAAGGAGATAGAAACTAAGTCTGAAAAAATGGTGTTGTAAGGTATAATTAAATAGTTAAAAGAAACTATTGAGTTTTTCTATAAAAAGCAATGCCAAATAGAAAACTAAGCCATAGTATTTTTATATTATCTTTTTTTTATATAATCTTAATTTACCAAAAGTTTCATTTTTATTTCTATTAGGGATGTCTCAAATTGAGAATATAAAACAAAATTCTTATCCATTTAAATACCACGACTCCTAGATATTAAGACACCAAACATGTAAATTATGTTTGATAGAAAATAAATATAGTGATTAAGCCAAGGGTATATCAAGACCATTTGTATATTCATCCAAATAAGAGACTTTTGGTTATATAAAACCAAAATAAAAATAAGTAAGTAATTTAGAAAAGGAACTATTTTATTAACAAAATTTTATGTATATCTAAGACCATTCAATCCAAGCTAACTGATCTGATCCATATAAGACACCATCTAAAAGAATAAAAAAAATTGTTTGTAAAAGACTAGATTGAAGATATAAGTAGAACAATGCCTCTACCAAAAATTTATAGTGACCAACCATAATGCTATGTTTGGTTAATAATTATATGAACCCTTTACTATGGAATATTAAATAAACTAAGTATTTTGACACCTTAAAAAGATAAATTCCATTATATCTAAGATGCCCTAGTAAATTCTCTCTCTTCTTAGGATTTAATTGACACATAATCTATGTAATAAAATGTATATATAAAATCAAGTTTTTGGGTAGGTCGAACAATGCTAAAAAAGATTCCATTGGTTCCTATAACTCAAATTATAACATTATTTTTACTATATTCTATTTTATTCATCAACTAAGTTAAATATGAATATATAAAGTTTAATATGCCTCCAAAAAAAACTATTTCTTAATATTGCTATCAATACAAGTTTCAATCTATTATGCATATACCAAGATCATAGAAATACGAATTTAAAGACATCACCTACCTAATAATTTATCAATAAATCTTCTAGACTTCTTCTCCTTAATGTTTCACCCTTTCATGTATTTTCTCCATTACATAGACTATCCTACTTATCTTCCATTCCTTCTCTTAAATAAAAAAATAATTGCCAAATTCCTTTTCTAGCTTTATGTTTTTTTTTTTTCTAATTTCATGATCTTTAATTATTTTCTTGTTTTTTTCTTCATTTTAATTTAATTTATTCCTTTTTCCTAATTTCAATGTTTTTATCTTTTTCTCTTTTTTTTAAAAACAATAATTCCCTTTTAATATTTTAATATGAAATTTCAATTTCATAAAATCCCAATTTATCATTTAATTATGCTTTAGAAATTTAATTATAAAATATTGAACAATAACCTATATTAAATTTTACCTTCATTAATTTTCCCATAATCCATATTAATGACTCATTAGGCTAAACACACACAAGGGAATTTATCTCTATAATTTACCTTCTTAATCAATTATAGAAAATAAAAATTTAAATAAACACCAAAACAATCATTTTTAAACTCATTTGATACCATGACTAATTATTTTGGTGTGTGCAAGGTTTCATTAGCTCTTTATCAATCAATGATGTCTCCATCTACATCATCCTCTATGATGATGCTTGCCCTCTAGTATGCTCAAGGGAAGATTTCTCCTGCATTCACCTCATGACACATAGGTAATTGTATCTTTATACATGATAATCATAAGAAATAATATATATCATTGAATTAATACACTAATATGCTTAAAATGTAAATGCATACAAAAATAAGTTTATAATAAGCAATCATGTATTATCATCTAGCTAAGAAACATTTTATTATCTCAAAATAGAATAAATCTCAAGCTTAGTTAGAAATATAACCAAATCTAAATTTTTTAACTATAGATATCCATGACTAATCTACCAAGTTTGTCTGGAAAAGAACTGAGATGTAGTAGTAGTAGTAGTAGTAGTAGTAGGTGTGTGTGTGTGTGTGTGTGTGTGTGTGTGTGTGTGTGTGTGTGTGTGTGTGTTTAATATTTAGGATATTTTTTGTTAAGTGATGTATTTCATTCTTAGAGTAAATTAACCTTTCAAGTGTATGATGTGGTTATCCCCTAATAATTTAGAATTAAACTTACTGATCCTCCATTCCACTTACAAGATCATGAATCTACCACCTTTTATCTCAACTAATGACTCCTCTACCATGGCATTCACATTGCATGACGAATGATGCCCCATTATGTACCCATGTGGTATGAAATTTATAAATGATATGGTGCTCAATTCAACCAAAACAAAATAAATATTATATATTCCATAACCTCAAGGTTTTACCCCCACATTAGTGTCATTATAGAATGTGTATGATATGGGCCCTCTAGTGTACAATATCAATTTTTTTCTAAATAAAAAATCACCATAGTGTAAGTGATAGTGATATATGCCCCTACACTTTACATCATAGTGGCTGTTACCATTATGTAAACTAATTTACTCATGCTATTCATTCTCATTTCCATCACCATTGCTCTTCACGTTGATTGAGTTTCTCCCATGTAAATGTTTTAATATATATAACTCATTTTCTCAGGTTGTTAATCATAATATTATTTTGCTAGTCATGATCACTTTATGAGGATGAAGATAGTTGATTTGGATAGCCATGGAATACTAACCATATTCATTTTGAATTTTTAAATATTTATTAAAAGGAGGGTATGATAGATATAATTATGATTATTGCATAGATGGATTCTATAACCTTTTGACTCCACATACATTAAACATTTATTTATTTTATTGCTTATTGTTATATAATCATTACACCCTAATAGTAGGTGTCATGGATAATTTTATGTTGGCCTATTATTATTGAATCATCAATACACTCTCATTCTGTGTAGATATCTCATACTCTATCATTTTATGTTAGTGTTGTTTTTCCTCATTTTCTTCATTAGAACATGAATTTGCGGCCAAGTATAGATATAATGTTGTATTGGTTTTTTTGTTCATCAATTTTAGTCCTTTACGAGACTAATATTTTGAAGAAGGAAATAATATGTTTGGAAATATGTTTTAATAGCTTACAATATCAATATGATAAATTTATGATAGAAATTTACATTGATATATAAATCTCATTATTGAGAAGAACTGGATAGAAAAGAAAAGTTTTTAGAGGAGCATACTAAAATGCATAGTTATTTTGGAGTAAAGAGTTCATTAATGGGTAGCTTAGAAAGTGTCAAATAAGAAAACTTATAAAATAATTAAATATATTAATTTGAGACACTTCATTTCCATAACCCTATTTTTATAACTATTCACCATTATCTCTATGCACTATATTCGCATACTAAATTTAATTTCTTTTATAAGCCTAAATTAATAATTTGATTAACATTTTCACCTTGAATCTCTATATTGTGTCTCTAAATGCATTATCACATCATGCCATAACCCTAATTTTATCTAATGTATCACTATTCAAACGTTCACTATTGTACATCACCATTAAATAATTGATTGATTAGTCCAATCCCACAGTTAAACTTTCCCAATTCTACTACATACAAATATAGATTAATTAACTAAATCAGTAAAATTAGTTAATTAATTCTTAATAATAATAATAAATCCATTGAATGTTAAATTCCATATTTTCTAACAGTAAAAAATCCAAAATTTATCAAATTCCAATCCCCATGTAAATTAACAAATTCCAAGGCAATCTACAAAATTCAAAGCATGGGACAAGAACTAAAATTTAAACACTTTTCATAAATATAAATTATTATACACTCAAATCCCATTATTTAATCCTCAACCTCTATCATTCAATCAAGAGTAGGACTTATTCTCAACAATTGATCTTGGATCAATATGAACATTCCATATTCATCCTAGAAATCCATAAATTTGGCTCATACCCCTCACTTTTCAAAGGCTCATTTAGATCAACAAATTTTTACCTCATTTAAAACCATGTCATCATTATCTTCATCGAGCTAAAAGAAACATCTTGTAAGGGTATACGATGAATAAATTTTCACACACAAGTTGAGATTGAGCATCCAAATTTTAAAAATCTATTGAGAAACATCAAAAAATCAAGAGTGAAACATTATCCATTGATAGGTTAATTGGTTGATTTTATCCCCCTGTTATCTCATCAAAGGTACTCATTAGGAATTTGATTCACACAATAACTCTTGATTTTTATTTTTTTAATTTTTAACTCATATTAATGGTTTGCGTTGGTATATACACACCTAGTGGGAGCTATAATGCCATATTCCTTTAAATATTTTTTCTTGTATGATGTCATAAGATTTATTGGTCATCTTTTAGAGAGTAACTATGCCAGTTTTGATTAAATTTTTATGTTTTAGGATTCAAATTTATTTTCCCTAACTCACATCACGTGTCATGATAAATAACATTTCCATTTCTCAAATCAAATTTTGCATGCCATAAAATGGCATATAGATCATTATGTTTGTCTATTTTTAGTGTCTTATGTGTCAGGATCTAGGAAGCACAATTGATTACCATGTACAAACAACTAAATGCAGAATTTAACTAGAAGTAACAAGTAACAAGAACTCAGAAATAGCACAAAATATGAGAGACAATACCCAATTGTATTAATACTCTTCTAGAAAGAAATTACAATGAAGAGATGCCACACTCTTCCACACCTTACAGGCTTCCCACACCAAGTGTACAGTAATTCACTTTCAAGAGTTCACTCTCTCAATTACAGTCCCAACACACAACTCAAACACAGAGTTGGTGTTCACCACCACCAGTCAGTATCACTACTGCCAGTACACAAGTACTCCACATACTCCATGATTGAGTACACACCGTACTCCAAGTAGTTCTCCCATAATATTGTTACCTATTGTGTTGCTGATCTGCTTGATCTTCCTGCCACTAGCAAATCAACTTGGTTTTGTAACACCTGTAAACCTAGACCATGCACACACACACACTTACAAATCAATGATCTTACTTACCATGTAGATCTCTCTACACCCTGAAGAACCCTTGTCCTTGCCTCACCAAGTCCTTATGATTTTCCAAACCAGTACCCTAGTGGATCTTCTACCAAATCTTGCAACAACCTGCAGATCTACCTGATCATACACACTTGGCACCCCTGTGGAACTAGGAGGAGCTACCCTTGCTCTCTTCACACTAAGGAGCTAACCAAGCTCAACTCTCAAACTAGCACACATTACAAGACAACCCATGAGTCTATTATATAGATCTCATGCAAACAATAATTAGACATCCAATTACAATAATTAGATCCATAGCTCCAAGACTCAAAGTAGCCATTAACATGCAAAAAACTAGTTCATTAACAAACTATTCATGAAACTCACTGTTTAAAACTGCATAGGCGACCAAGGCTGGTCCCTGTCTGGCTGGAGATGACCGACATTGGCCAATAAATGATCGATGTTAGTTTCTATGCTCACTGGATATGATTGATGTCAGTTGATCAGACTGACATTAGTTTCTCTGCAACTCAGTAACCTCTCAACAACCTCCTCCATGTCTACATTAGTGAAGCTTTTAGCTCCATAACCTAACAATCTCCCACTTGGAGATATACAGCTGCACTATACCTGTACCTGTACACCATCTAATTTTTTTTCTGGCTTGTATCCCTCTTCAAGCTCAGTTTTGGAGACCAAACACCACACATCCTATGGTGAAACACCTATCATCCAAGTAACTTGCCATATCCAAAGTGCCTGACCCTACATAGCATGAATCCCTGCTGCTGGTCCCTCTTAGATACTTGAGAATCCACTAAACCACTTTTCAGTGCTTCCTTCTCAGATTGGCCACAAACCTACTGTCAACTCCCATTACTAGGGCAATATCAGGGAGTACACATGTACTAAACCTCATCATGTGATTGGAGACCCTGTTCTATGAACTGTCCATCCATAGGTGCCTTACCCAATTCTGCATCCTGCACTACCTTCACACAATCATCATGTGACAACATCAAATTTTGATCTTCCCTGTCTCTAGGATTACTCATGTCAAAGAATTTCACTGCTCCCAAATTCTTCATGACATACCACTAAACTAACTTTACCTTTAGCTCAACAACTCCCTTTATGTATGCACCTACAACAAACACATCATCCACATAAAATAATAGGATAATATAGCAACCATTATCCAACCTCATAAAAAACACACAATAGTTACAATGACATTAACTAAAGCTATGCTTTGTCATCCACCTGTCAAACCTGTACCACTATCCTGCAACTTCTTCAAGACCATATGACCTGGCCTTCTGTCTCACATGTCCATTCTCTCTATTCTTTAACCAAGGAATCCATTCATCTTTCAGTGCTTTCTTCTAGCTGGCAACCCTACCAAATCTCCCATTTGGTTATGTATTCTAGGAATCAAATTCCTCACTCAGGCCATGCTCCCACTATTCCCTAGATCCTTCCTACTTTGCAATGAGCAATAAGTATAAAGAAGAGGAATAACAAATTTTAGGCTTACCTACCCTTTCATTCCTCCATATGGGCATTTGAGACTCCTTGACAGCTTGCTGTCCACCCAAAATCTGTTCTAGTGACTGACCTTGGTCACCACATAATCTGCATTCAATCAACGTCAGTTCCATGTGATTGTCTTGACTACCAACACCGGTTCCCTAACTGATGTCAGTGTCTACCTATCACTAATGTCAGTTCTTTGACTGATGTCAGTCTTACCCTACCTGACACCACTGGCTCTAGTCTGCACATGATCGACATTGGCACCTATTTGTTCAACACTGATTCTTTATGACTGACACTGGAACCTATGTTCTCTTGTGAGCGATGACTTTTTACCCACGAGCTCTCTTTGGATCAAAACCCTATCCAAACTGCCCTGCTTAGAGTTACTCAGCCTTCTCCACTAATCTCTATCCATCATCTCCTCCATGAACACCAAGGCTTTCCAGTCTTAAGTCTGTCAAAGACATCTAACTTCCTCTTAAGAACATGCATCTCCTTCTTGCTCATGTGACCAAGCCTACAAAGCCACATCTTTGCAATAGAAGAAGAATTAGTAATATAAGTAGGTAGATATAGAGTACCTACTTTCTTACCACCAGCTAATTCAAGTGCATCCACTGTGAGAGTTCTCATGCATCTCTCATCACCCAACTTTCCTAAATAAATTAGCCACATCTTCAAGACTGGGACCTGCATGACCTCCTTCAACACCCATGTGTTGGCCGTCTGCAATTTCAGTTGCACTTCCCCTTTGACAATACTTTGACAAGGCTCACCAACCCCTAAATAAATCTTTCCAAAATCTCCATGGACCTTAACATGGAAAAATACTCTATTTGGGGCTGCATGGAAAGAGGAAACATAATCTATAAAACAAGATTCTACTTTATCCAAGGAACATACCAGAGCATCCTGTGCAACAACACCAACAACATCTACTTCTTCAGTTCCTTCATGCTGATCTTCTACCAACTAACAATATTTCTTTACCTGCTCTTTCTTTCCATAACACCGTAAATGACCATTCATGCCTTTGAGTTCCTCCATTCTTAGTGTACTTTCTTCTACCATTGTTATACTCCCACTCAATCAGAAACCCTTGAGAGTGACTTGTAATAAAACATGAACCTACTCCCTGCAACCTTAGCTCTGATACCACTTTGTCAGGATCTAGGAAGCATAATTCATTACCATGTACAAACAACTAAATGCAGAATTTAACCAAAAGTAACAAGTAATTAGAAATCAAAAATAGCATAGAATGAGAGACAATACCCAATTTTATTAATACTCTTCCAAAAAGAAATTACAATGAAGAGACGCCACACTCTTCCACACCTTATAAGCTTCCCACACCAAGCGTACAGTAATTCACTTTCAAGATTTCACTCTCTCAATTATGGTCCCAACACACAACTCAAACACAGAGTTGGTGTTCACCACCACCAGTCAGTATCACTACTGCCAGTACATAAGTACTCCATGTACTCCATGATTGAGTACACACTGTACTCCAAGTAGATCTCCCCTAATATTGCTACTTGTTGTGTTGTTGATTTCCCTAATCTTGCTACCACTTGCAAATCAACTTGGTTTTGCAACACCTGTAAACCTAAACCATACACACACACACACACACCTACAAATCAATGATCTTACTTACCATGTAGATCTCTCTACACCTTGAATAACCCTTGTCCTTGCCTCACCTAGTCCTTATGATTCTCCAAACCAGTACCCCGATGGATCTTCTACCAGATCTTGCAACAACCTATAGATCTACCTGATCATACACACTCGGCACCCCTATGGAACTAGGAGGAGCTACCCTTGCTCTCTTCACACTGAAGGAGCTAACCAAGCTCAACTCTCAAACTAGAACACTTTATAATACAGCCCATGAGTCTATTATATAGATCTCATGCAAACAATAATTAGACATCCAATTACAGTAATTAGATTCACAACTCCAAGACTAAAATTAGCCTTTCACATGCAAACAACTAGTTTGTTAACAAACTATTCATGAAACTCGCAATTCAGAACCACATAGGTGACCGACGTTAGTCCCTCTCTAGCTCGAGATGACTGACGTTGGCGGATAAATGACCGATGTCAATTTTTATGCTCACTAGATATGACCAACGTCAGTTGATTAGACCGACGTCAGTTTTTATACAACTCAACAACCTCTCAACAACCTCCTCCATGTCTGCATCAGTGAATCTTTTAGCTCCACAACCTAACATTATGTATAAAATCAAAATTTTAAATCACTAGAATAATATTCACCCTTATAAACAACATTTCATTCCCAAAACAATGTCTACATCATATTTTTGGACTATTTTAAGTGTTTTATGTAGATGGCATAATGTTTGAAAATATATTAGTGCCTTACATAGAAGTTGTGACATTTAAGTGCTTATGATGATTGTATGTTTTCACAATGTTTGTGTCATGTAGAGTGTTGTATATGTATCTGAGGCCTTTTTATATTCTAGACATCCCTAATTTTTTAATTATAACATATACAACTAATTTTTGGTGTTTTTCATGCTTTTAGCCATCTTGTGCGGTAGGTATTGTTTTTAATGACTAGATTTTGATCAAACTACAAAAATGTTTACATATGATTTCACTTGTCAAATATAATCTAATTAAAAGTAACATACATGAACCTAATTACTATAATTGGTTAATCAATCGAATAATATACTTATGATTTACTTTTTATCTTTATTGTGTGTGTGTGTGTGTGTACGCATGGACGCGCATGTGCGTGCATGTGTGTGCATGTGCATGCATGTGTGTGTGTGTACATGTGTGCATGTCTATGCATGCATGCATGTGTGCATGTGTGTGTGTGTGTGTGTGTGTGTGTGAGAGAGAGAGAGAGAGAGAGAGAGAGAGAGATTATATATTATCTTTGATGATGTGATAAGGCAAACATGGTAATCAATAACAAGCTAGATAAATAATGCTACCTTAAGACATAATAAATATGCTCTTACTTTTCATTGCAAGATGAGATTTAGAATCATAAGTAGTTTACACCTAATTTGTTTTATATTTCTAGGGTATTATGGCTAGAATTTCATTATCCAATGTAAATAAAAATATTGTGGTGTGTAAACGTATATCAATCATTAGGGAGATATCATTAGGCTAAATGGTCATCCCTTTTACTAGTTCCATAAGTTGAGATCATTTCATCAACTAATATCTAGGTCATAGACAACACATTTTACACATAGATTTGGGCCTCAATGAATTGCGAGGTTTATATAGGATGCCTATAATTTTCCTTGTTTATCATAGATTATGATCATCTTTACTATAGATAGATAGTGGTCTAGGGAACACAACATTGCTCAATACCACCCACCACATACCTTTTGGTGTACTATCGATAGGACACTAGATGACTACAATCCTACATGACTAGATAGGTTTTAATTGCATCTATGTTTGATTCATCCTCATTTTATAAATCATTAGTATACCTAAATTAGTAATAATACAAATCAAACAATCAAACCCAATCCAATGGCATCTTGATAAAATAAAAATAACCCTTTTAGTATAAATGTATTCCCTTTCCATGATGATAGCCTCTCATCTTCCAATTCTAATCTCCATAATGATATCACCCATGTCCACCACATAAGGGAAATTATTAAAAGATCTAACCTATTCCAATCCAATCCTTAATAATCCAATACCAAAATACACTTTCCTAAAATTTGGGATAACCTTGAAAAATAATCACAACACCATCACCCATCTCATAATAATTCAGATCATAAGATGGTTAAGCTATTAATTTATTCATTTAAGAATAAATATGATGAGAATAAATTCCTAAAGAAAACATCCCATAAAAGGCAATCCCACAATCAAACCATCTTATGTATAGTTTCATGATCAACCTTTACCATATTTGTATGCCACCAATAGGGCCCATAAGCCACTAATATGTAACTACATCCTATCATTACCAATCCAAGGGACACCATTTACATAAAAATTAAGTTCATCCATATCTAAGAATAAAAAATTAGGGATATACCAAGGTACTTTCCTATTTCATGATCACTCTCTTCAAAATAATTATCAAGGTCAAACCAATATCATTGACCATCCAATGATATCCCAATTCTATGGCATTTGTTATCCAACCATATTTGTATAGATGCTCTATAATGACCCACTTTTATTAATGTATTGTTGACCTAATAATCTTTGACAAACCATATATGCATCCACCCATATTTTAAAAACCTCTCTTTGAGGAACACATCAATGGAACCCATCCTTTGTCAAACCTTTTGTTACTAACCCATATTTGATTTTGAGGACCTACTCCAAAACTAAGACCAATATTACCTACTATAAACATTTAACTGGTCCACTCCCAACAAACATATCAGAGCATTTATTGGCCATCACATATTGAATTTTCTAACACCACACCTCAACTTACAAAGGTTCTTCTAGGTAACAATATAAAAAATGTCCTCTATTTAGAAAAAAAATCCCTCTTTCAAGTAGTGAGAAGTATCCTATGAATAGGATAATACTATAAAAATCAAACTAGTTTGGTATAAACACATTTGTCAAATCTAGTGCTCTTGCAAAAGAATAAATTGAGATATCTGATAATTCTCCATCAAGTAATGAAAATTTAACACCCTACTTCCAAAGTAGTAAATATACTATAACAAGTGGAATATTAAAAATCATGAATTTAAATAGAAAAGGCCTTGGCCTCAATGAGAAAATGTCCCCATAATTCATCCATATACGCACAAGTGAAGGAAAACATAGTATCATTTAAAAACCCCTTATGAATAAGATTGAGAGTAGAAATTATAATTATATAATTCTTGAGGAAGATACCACTAGAATAAAAATAAGTTCCCCTTGTAGCCTCAACTAAGATCGTGATTACACCAATCCTTCTAGTAATATCATCTATTGTACCATACATTTTGAATTATAATACCCTACAACCATCAGTCAAAACCAACATCATCACAAACCATTGACCCTATTTCAAAATGAAAAAATGATTATACTCTTCATGGGAATTGAAGGTGACCTGTATCTTGGAGGATACTCAAACACCATCAGTGATATATCACCACATATTTGGAAACATGAAATGTTACTTAATCAAAATAAATACAATAATCAAAATAATTAAAAAAATTAAACAATTCAAAAATCAATGTCATTTAGTCAAAACCTCTTGGAAGTGCTATTATAAAATCAACATCAAAATCAAAACAAAAATAAGGAGCCCAGGTTTCTCCCTACATCAACATAGTGGAATGATGAAGGCGTCCATGATATTAACATCAAAACATAAGATACTCCTAAAATAATTTAACTTACAACAAATCTTAAGCCTAAGGAGCAGAAATATCTTGTGGTTCTCTTAATATTTTTTCTCACATGTATTTGATCCAATTTCCACAACATATAGGTTTTTTACTATGAAATATAAATTAAGTTTTTATAATCTAATTTGTTTCTTGAGATTTTTAATCCCAATACCACTTGTTCTCTTAAAATTTTTGTTTGCCTACATTATACCATCATCCATTTGAATATATCACACAATCTAGTAGTATCAATAATCCAATAAACATGCCACATCACATTCCTTGGAAAAACCCTCTATCATAGGGGCCAGGATAGATCTTGGAAATAATGTTTGAAGGAATCCAAATTAGTGACTAACAAATTCAATGATATAATTTATGAAGCACACATTAGTGACATGGTCTTAGAACAACAATAATTAAAAAATAGTTGATGGTTAGCTAAAATTTGATTTGAACACCTCCCAAATCAAACCATCTAATGCAAAATAAATAATAATAATAATAATAATAATAATAATAATAATAATAATAATAATAATAATAATAATAATAATAATAATAAATTAATTTAAAAATCAAATAGATTAAATAAAATCAAATAGATTAAATAAAATCAAAAAAGAAAGATAAATAATTGTCTATAAGTGAAAACCATTCTTATGGTGCCCTGGACAAGTATCATTATAAAAACTAGTTACTAACATCATGCATAAGTAAGTTTTCTACAATTACATTATACTTGGGGAAAAATCCACTCCATCAATTCAAGTATTCTTCACCATCCCCATATCTATCCTATCAAGCATATCTTTAATCAAAATTTGATATCGATAAGTTTAAGAAGTCTCGATACATATTATTAAAACATATTTTCATGTCAATAGAATGTTGTATCAATGAATAGACACATTGTTCTTACCTAACACCATCCTTGGACGTCTATCACCATCACCATCAACCCTGACCTTCATCTCCTTCATCATATTCATATTTATCATCTTTATAATCATATTCATCATTATAATTCATCCATAATCATGATTAATGTTTCCCTATTCATCCTCTAGTCCTTTTCTATCCATCACTATTCATCTATGATTCACTAGTATTTATGCCTATTCAGTCTTGATCCACTGATATTCATCACTAATCCTCCTAAATCATCACTAATCAATATGCATCTATCCTTAATTCATCCTAAGGCATTCTTCTCAATCACTTCCATACATTACCACCACCATCCCCATTTTAAGACTAGGTGATCCCTTTATTGGTACTTTTTGGCAATAAACCCCAAAATGCCATAAAGTTAGAAAATCCAAAAAAAAGAAAAAACCTGAAAATCTAAAGATAATTGAAAAAAATAAAAATAAAAAATAATATAAAGTACCTGCATGTTATTATTATTAATATTATTTAAAATATTTTTTATTATTTATTTTTTATGTGTGTGTGTAGGTTTTTGTTTGGATTTTTATTTTTTGTGTTTTTTTTAATCAATGTCAGTCCTATGGTATATGGCAACAATGGCATCATGGTTTTTCATAACATAGTGTATCCTATTATATGGACTTGTTGAATATTTCTAACAGTCTAATTTTTCACAATAGATGGTCATATCATGTAATGTGTCTCCCTGGTTTTCCAAAACCTAGTAAAACACCATACAATATTTGGAGAAAGTTGGTTGAGTATAATTTTTTCATGTTATATTATGTGTTATCGTCAAATGTAAAAAATAATGAAAGAGAATATTAATAATGGGCATAACATGAAATAAATGTATTATCACACATACACACACAGTTGTGTGTATGTATACAAAAATATTAACATTCATTGTAAAACATTCTTGAGGATATATGTCAAAGCAATCTTATTTTCAATTCATGGAGTGCGGGGATGAAAAAGGGAATGAGATGTCAAAAAATTATCTCATTTTATAGTGATTGAAGAAATTAGTGATATTAGATGAGGGGAAGACTTTTTTATCAATTATAATCATAATCATACCATTCCCTTAAAATCAATAAATATAATAGAAATAGAGTCTAAAATTGGTGATCTTTCATCATCTCTTCAACTATGATGTAAAATGCATGGACTTATAGGCAACACATATAGATTGTTTTAACACACACTTGTAAATATATAGTTTTATATTTGATGAAATCATTAAAAATAATTCATTAATGTATGATCATCTTAATATATAAAAAATATTATAAATTATGTGGTTTTATTGGATTTATTGAAATTTATCATGAATATTTATGTATGTTCAATTATTCAATTAAAATTCTATATTGATGATCATTACTCTATGTAAAAATAGAATGACGTAGGTGTTTCTCATGTTTATAAATGCATCATGTTCCATCCTAATCATTCTATGCATCCAAATAATAATTATTGTCTAAAAATATAAATTTTGAAAAATATGTACAACCAAAAATGTACACACAACATTTGGAGAACACAATCATAATGAAAAGGTACTAAAATACATGAATCACAAGTCAAGAAGTAACAAGACATGGGTTTTGATGTTATGATAACTCATTTATTTTCTCATCGTTCAAGTCATATTTATGATGATGATATTGAATAATACAATGAAAATGACAATTAGGGTGTTAAAATTATTAATGATCCTTGTGAAAATCCTAATGTGTAAGAAATTTATGGTGATAAAGAGGACAACTTATAAAATTATGGAATTGACTATATTAAAAAAATAGAAATTAATCCATTATTAAAAGCTAAGGAGGCTAGATAAATGATGTTGAATTACACTTTAGCATTAATATATTTAAATGTCAGAAATGGATAGTCAAACATTAGCATCACAACATTACTAAGGTTAGAAATGAATTATCTTTATAAATTCATTATTTTTTACTCTAAATTCTCTTCTTCATAGATACACTAATAATAGTGGTTATGAATTAGTCTATACAAGATGAAATTATATATACACATGCAAGTTGATAAAAAAAAAATTTACTTTAGGAAAACACAATTCCTACACCATACATCAAAACATAATAAATACCATCTTCGTTAATCATTTCATAGAAAAATAGGAAGAGTGTCTCAATAAATATATATTAGTTAGGAAATATTATGTGAATTATATAGTTATTCCCATTCATAACTATAAGGAATGTCATTTCAATTTATGTGAAGTGATATAAAAGTTAATGGAATATTATGTGATATTCACCATTCATCAACAAAATAAAACATCTTAATTATTGGAAATAAATTACAAAGCTAATGAGGTGGGTAGACACACAATTTTAGTAAAATCCTTGTTATTAAGGTGATTTTAATACTTATTTTTAAATATGGGTCAACACCTTGATTTAGCGGTTAATTGGTGCTTATTATATTGTATCTTCATTTTTGTATGATTATGTGGTCCCCTATTGATATTTTTTCTACTTAAAAAAAAATATCTTACCCATCAGAATGTTTTCTCTCTAATATTTATCCATTCATTCATCCTTTATATCAAGTATGAGTCTTACCTTTTATTATACTCTTGGGGAATATGCAGTGTTCTTTAATCAATATAAATTCAATAATAATAATAATAATAATAATAATAATAATAATAATAATAATAATAATAATAATAATAATAATAATAATAATAATAATAATAGTAATAATAATAATAATAATAAATAAATAAATAAATAAATAAAAATTGATGTCCTTTAGGGAAAACCTCTTACAGGAACTATTAGATAATCAAAATCAAAATAAATAAAAAATAAAAAATAAGGAACATAGACTTTTCCCAACATCAACATAGTGGCATGATGAAGACATCATTAAAATTAACATCAAAATAGACAAAACTTCTAAAAACATTTAGTTTTTAGTATATATCAATAATAAAGAGAATAAATCTCTTTTGGTTATCCTAATATAATTTTCATTGTGTCTTTTATCCCATCCCCAGAACATCCATATTTATTTCTTATGAATCACACATGATTTAGATAGAATCTGATAGGTTTTGTGAGACTATTGTTCATAATCCCCATTGGTCTCATAAATTTACCATTTGCCTCCATGATAACATCATCCATTTAAATATTTAGAAAAATACAATAATATCCATCATCCAATATAATTCCCACATCAGATTCCTTGATAGAACATTCAGTCACAGGATCCATGACATAACCTACTTATAGTGTTTGAGGGAAGCCAAATTAAAGAGTAATGATGCCAATGATAGAATTGATGAAACACACAATAGACACATGGACTTGGAACACCAATAGTTAATATCAATATATTGGTTAACTAAAATAAGAGTGAAATACCTCCCAACTTGAAGTATCCAATGCAAAAAAAAACTAAGATAAAAAAAATAAAAAAATCAAAAATCAAAAACTAACAAGAGATAAATAAATAATCATCCATAGATAAAAATAATTCTTAAGGTACCTTGGAAAATTACCATGATGAAAATTAGTTACTAGTGTCATGCATAACTAAATTTCCTAAAATTACATTATACTCAGGGGAAAAATACATGTATCTATGTGAACATCCTCTAGCATCCTTGTATTCATCCTATCATATCAATATTTACTCACATTTTGACCTTGATAAGTAAGTGGAAAATGTACTAAGACCTATTTTTCATACATCTTGGCACATCTATAGAATTGTGGTTTGATGGACACATCATTATTAAGTAATGTGATCCTTTCAGATCCATCACCACCACCATCATCATCCTTGATCTTCATCTCCTTTATCATATTCATCTTCATTGTCTCCATCATCATCTACATTATCATCATAACACATCCCTAATCATCCCTAATATTTATATATTTGTCTCCTAGTCCTTTCAAATCCATCCTTATTCATCCCTAATCAACCTATATTTATCCCTAGTAATCTCATTTGATCCCCCTATATTCATCTATAATCCTCCCTAATCATCATGCATCCATCCCCATTCATCCCTTATTTTTTTGATCCCTATTCATGATTAAAAATAATCTTAAATCCCTTATATCCACTACCACCACCATTCCCATTTGAATAATAGGTGTTAAATTTATTTGCACCATTTATAAATAAACCAAAAAATTCTATAAAATTAGAAAATATAAAATAAAATATAGAATTGTTAAATTTAAAATAATGGAGAATATAGAATTTTTTTAAAAAAAAAATCAACATAAATAAAAAACACATGCATTGTGTGTGTGTGTGTGTGTGTGTGTGTGTGTGTGTGTGTGTGTGTGTGAATTTTAGTCCTATGCAAAATTGGATAGCGACATCATAGTTTTCCATATCATGGTGGATCCTACCATATTCTATATAAAAAATAAATTTTCCCAAAAATTTAGAATTGAAAAAAATCTTGGCATCAGTTTCCCATTATTGCATCAAAACCCTTTAATAAGTACACATTTAATCAAACTAACAATCCATATATAACTTAATTTACTCACAACCTGTATATGTAAAAAATATAAGTACCCCATAAATAATATAATTTAATCAAATACAATCCAATCTAAGTTGATTATATCAAGATTATTAATGCAATATGGTTAGGGGAATCCTTACATGTCAATTTACAAATTCTATCTAGTATTTTGACTCCATTATTGCCCCATAAAGTGAAGCTATGAAATGGTACTAGTATGAAATGTATGTCATATGAGATGGATCCTAAAGACCATAAATGTATTGTGATCTGACAATGTTGCCATGGATCATTGAATGTATGTTACAAACTAGGCCACTCTTGGCCACTCCAAAAGATGGAGATTAGGATTGTATGAAATCTACTTTCAAACTAGTACACCTAGCTTATATGAAAACCACTATAAAATGTAGAAGTTAGGCTTGTATGAAAGCTACTTGAAAATGATGCTAACCACCTGTAGATGGAATAAGGCACACAATTATTGAGAATATTTGGGTAATACTGAACTAAGAAAGAAAAGAAAATAAATGTGTCATGCATATCTCCCCCAATCAGTGGTCTTTGAAACATGGATTCTGATCTAGAAGTGATAGACATCATGATGGCCCTTATATCTAGATTCTCTAAGAAAAAGTTTACTAAAAATTGTTGATTCTAAACTGGTCTAATTGTGCAAAACTATAGATCAACCTAATTTTTTTCTTACTTTTGGAAATTCTAGTTTTTCTACTATTTGGATAGGAGCATTGAAAATAGATCCTAGAAGGCCCAAAACTATAGTCCAGCCTTGAAATTCTCATCTTTGAAAAAATTCTATGACTGTTCTAACATTTTTGCTATCTACCTTGTCTGCTCTATCTGTTTGATGTCTGGTTGCTATTTTGGGTGTTCTAAAAGCTGAATTTTCAATTTTTAGGAGCTCTAATCTCTGTGACAAAACCCCTATTTGTTTCCTCCTCTTGTAAGGGTAGGAATGAAGACTATAGAATAATTAACCTTAGAAGAAATATCCTTACAAGTGTTTTATGCTGCAAAGATACATGATATAGCAATGATAATCAATAAGATATCTCAAGATATATCATAGTTTATAATGAGAGATTGTTAGATCAATAATGGTATGCTTAGATACATATAACAATGTAATGACGTGTGAAATGTAATGAAATAGAATTAGAAGTCTTGTTAGTTCTGAAGGAGGGATGGAGCATGATGTTCATCATGGCATCAAAAAAAGTAAGAATAATGCATGATGTAGATCATGGCATTGAAAATAATAAAAAAATCAATCAAGAAAGAAGCACATAAGGTAAGAAACAAGAAAAATACAAGAGTGGCCAATGGGCAAAGAAAATAAGGGACATGGGCACATGTCACTCAAACTAGAAATCAACA
The DNA here is from genome assembly GCA_037957365.1 of Torreya grandis. NCBI lineage: Eukaryota > Viridiplantae > Streptophyta > Pinopsida > Cupressales > Taxaceae > Torreya > Torreya grandis. Next base: position 268,624 of record JARHVA010009467.1, on the reverse strand, counting down.
ATACAAGGTATGTTCAAATGCCATATACACATACAATTGGAACAAGCAAGGTTAGCGTGAAAGCCATAATAATATAGAAGAGTACAAGGAAAGGACATTGAAAAATGTCCTAAGGCACACATAATAATAAAATCAAAGGACATTGGAAAATGTCTAAGGCACATACAGGTGACAAAACTAGAACTAAGAAATGCAATCACATCTAGCTATGCAAAGCAAGAAAGGAAAGCATGTAAAAAATAAAAATACAATCGTATATAACTAATCAAAGTAATAATTTGAAATTAGGCAAGACATGTAGTACAAGTCTAGGTATATACTAATAAATACATAAGTGCTATATACTAGTGCAATGTCAATAGAGTAATCTATGTATTCATAGTAAGGTACATCAACATGATAACTAGAGTGTGTGGTGTAGGAATGACATAACATGGATGGTGGAGTCATGTAGAATATTCCCTTGATAGGTATGCATATGGGTGTACATCTTGATTGTAGAAGTAGGATGCCCCCTTAATAGGTAGAGTGAAGCAATCAAGGATCTGGATGTCACTACACACACTTAAAAAAAATTGAGGCATGGTCATGTAGATAAATGGATAAACAATAGCATAGAATAGAAAATGTAAGTCTAGTATTGTAGTATAAATGTAAAGCATGAATAATGCATATAACTAAATTTTTTTTTGTGTTTTTTGTATTATTTTCATGTTTTTGTATTTTGAAATATTTGTATGTTTTTAGATTTTTAATATTTTTAATTGTTTTTGAATTTTTTATATTTTGTACTATTTTTGAATTTTTGATATTTTTTTATTGTTTTTAAATTTTTGAGATTTGAGCTATGTACAGTCAATCATAGGAAGACTATGTACAAGAAATTGAGAAGGAACTATGTATAAGTAAGCAAAAAGAAACTATGTACAAGTAAATCTTCAAAAATTATGTACAATACAATGTGTGAAATGAAATGATAGACATGGAATCTACGTAGATGCATAATATTCATTAGATTTTTGAGTTTCTTTGCTTGAAGTGAGGCTAGAGGATACACATTGAGGCTAAGTTTTTTATTAATAATGTATGGACCTAGCCAATTTGGTGTGAATTTTCCATTGATTTCTTCTTTGGAATTGACATTGTAAACATTTTTCTCGAGGATGAAATCAGTTCTTGTAGTATCATTGTATACATTATTGGTAGATTCTGAGATGTTCTACTAATTGAATGCATGTATTGTCTAACTACTTGAGCTAGTGTAGATGCATTTCTTGATACTTATCACTAGTGAGAATAGCTTTAAAAGAGACACAAAGAGACGAGATTTATAATTCTAATGGTAAAACTATTTGTATGTAATAATGAAGTGAATAAGGAGTGTCTCCGATGGGCATATGGATACTTATGCGATAGGGCCATAATACAAATACTAGTTGATTATGCTAATCATCTCCAATTTGGTCGCTATTTTACTCATAATTTTGTTGATAGTTTTATTCGTAGCCTCTGCTTTACTGTTTCCTTATGGGTAATATGAAGTAGAGAATGTGTGTTTAATCTTATATTTTGTGCAAAATTTCTTGATAGTTTTATTCCTAAATGATGGTTGCTAACAAGCCAAAGAATGAAATAATGTGAGTCATGAGAAAGCTACAAATGTATTCACCTATATTAGATTGAAGTGGAACAAATTATACCCATTTGGTAAAGTATTATATGGTTATGATTATGATCTTATATCCATTGATAGATTTAATGTTAATTTTTCCAATAAGATCAAATCCACATAACATGAATGGCTATGGACAGACAATACATTGTAATTTTTGTGATGGTGTATGCTGTAATTTATTATGTTAACATTTATCGCATAGTTTTACATATTATAAACATTCAAATTCCATGGTGGGCCAGTATTACCCCTATCAAAGAAATTTATCTAACATGGATTTTCTATTGAAGTGACCACAACACTCACTATCATATATTTATGTCAGAGCAATTTTCACTTCTAATGAAGTTAAACATAAAATAAATTATCCACTAAAAGATCATTTAAAAAGGTCTCTACCAATGATTACATAATAAAATGATTATTTGTGTAAATTGCATTTTTCATTTCATGAAAAAGTGTTCAGTGTCATATATTTGTTTGGAAACTTACAGATATCAGAAAACCATTCTAGATTTGCATAACTACATGTAGTGGTTATAATAGTGTTAAGCATGGGATATACTGAGAGGGGGGTGAATCAATATATCATATATATTATAAAACTTTCCCTTAACCAAATTCCACTTAATCAAACATTCAAGATATGTAATAAAATAGAAACAATAAACACCACACAAGATAGAGAGAGACACCAGATATAATGTGAAAACCCAATGTGGGAAAAACCATGGAGAACAATCTCAAGTATATGAATGAGAACCAACCCAAACAATATTCACAACCACCAACTTGTAGGAGCACCAACCCCTTTGGTGAGAACCAACCTAGCAACTATTCATGAGCACCAACCCATAAAAGCCCCTACCCATTTACTGAGCACCAACCTAGCAAAAATTCATGACCACCAACCCACAAGAGCACCTACCCCTTTTCCAAGAACCAACCCAATAACAATTCATGAGCACCAACCCATAGGAGCAACAACCCCTTTGTCGAGTGCCAACCCAACAACTATTCATGAGCACCAACCCCTTTGTGTATACCACACAACTATCTCTCAATGTTGCTATCTCAACAAATGAGAGTTCATTACAACATCTCTTTCCTCTATCTCACCTTTGCTCTTCTAAGCTAGATATAAAAAATACAAGCATATTCTTCTCTCTCAAATGATCTTCTAAGCAATATATTATAATATCAAATCAACCTCTCTCACTCTTATTACAAATGGCCTCTCAAGCCTTTATTTATAGATTTCTAATTGACCTTTGGCCTTCCCCCTTTGTGACCCTTCAATCCTCATGGAAAATGGTGCCAAACTTGTATGACCACTCATATCCTTGCCTTTGAAAAGTCATGTGGTGACCCTTCATGAGAAAAAATGTCCTTCCCTCTTTTATCCTTATCTTGGTGACTTTTCGTATTCCTCAAAGTGTCCCTTCATGAGAAATTGTGCCTTTCCTCTTTTGTCTTCACTTGGTGACTCTTGGAATTCCTCAAGATGACTATTCATGGGAAAATGTGTCCCATCCTTCTTTTATCTTTACCCCGTGGCTCTTTGACTTCTCCATGGGCCCTTCTTTTGTCTCATATGGAACCAAAAATATATTTGTTAATATTAAATAAATATTAAATCACATTATCCAAGATATATCTATTACAAACGTCATTAAATGCAATGAGGCCTTTATCACCAAGAATGCTAGACCTTCGACATCAATGACAATATTTACAACAATCTCCCCCTTTGTGATTGATGGCAACCTCAATCTTGAAACTGCCACATCCTGTCACCTGCACATACTGTCATCTAAAAACATACAGTAACTCCTCCTTACTATAGTAACCTATACCTGTTCCTTGTACCTCTTTTTGTACCTATACCTATACCTTTTATTCTCCCCCTTTGACATCAATGGCAAAGGGTCTACCTAGAGCTAACATGTAGCTTCCCCTCAATTGATGTTAAACATCAATGGAAGGAAGTAATAGAAATTACTCCCAACTCCTCTCACAGATATTTGAATGTATCCTTTGATCATGCCTTTGAGAAGATATCTGATAATACATACACATTGTTCCCTATCCTTTGAGCATCTGCAATCAACTCATTTGAATCTTTTCTTCTAATCTCACAACTTTCAACATGAAACTATAATGTGTATCCTTGATCACATATTTGACTAACACTCAATAGATTATGCTTAATACCTTTTACATACAAAACATTTTTAGTCTTAGTTATACCATAATTGAAACTCAAAGTACCTTTTCCATCTATCTTGGCAGTGGTTTTATCTTCAAATTTCACTATGCCACCATTGATCTTCTTTACTCTTATCTCTTTTCACATGCCTCAAACATCCGCTATCAACGAACCATGGCTGATCTTTATTTCTTACATGCAAAGCTATTTGCACCAACATAAAATCTTCAGGTTGTTTCTTCTGCCATGAACATGTTTGAACTTTCTTCTTGATGATTGGAGCTTTAAAACTTTGATCCTTCTTCTTGATGAATGGAGATTTGAAACTCTGATCCTTCTTCATTGAATCTGCATGAATATCCTTCTTATTTCGAAAACTATTAGCTTTTTTTTCAATATTCTAATTTCTTATGGCAATAACTATTTGAGACACCTTAAGGCTTTTAAACACTGCATAGCCTAAAACCATAATACTAATGCAAAATTTTATTCAAAAATCTATTCCTTCAAAAGATATATAAATCAATCTGCCAACTCACCTTCTTGTCATGCAATATAGCCAAGACCCAATAGCATCCACCATGCTTCAGTTTTTCTTAAAAGTGTCTCGTTGAAGCCTAGAAGAGACACCCCACACAAAAGGGTCCTAGAAACAAATCTCAGGAGATTCTTATATCTCCTCTATTTCTTCCTTGATCTTCTTGTGTTTTTTTTTAGAATTTGTTTAAGCATGTTTAACCTTTTTGACTTACTAACCTCAACATTTATGATGTTTTTCATCTTCTCAGCTTTTTCAACTATCTTATCTTGACAAAGCTCATGCTCAAATGTAACAAGAGATTCTTCACAATCCTTCATATCTAATTCTTTTTCTACTATAACAAGTAATTCATTCTCACTCTTAAATGCAACCTGATCAACCTTTACTATTTTAGTTCTCCAAACTTGAATTTGACTCTTCTCATATTTTGTAGGGGCTCTATATCCTTTGACATACCTTGAATATCTCTTTACTTTATTTTGACATAATTTAACAACATTGCCAACCTTCTGACGACAAAATCAAAAAATATTTCTCATTAATTTTTCTTCAATGTGACTGAGATCTCCCTTTGATTGATTGCTTCTCCTCATACAGTCTCTTGCCCTATGACCAACATGATGACAAACAAAGCAACGACCATGAAAAGAATTTGAAAACTTGAAAGCATTGGGTTGCCTAATTGGCTTCTTTGATTTGACTTCAAAACTTACATCCTTCTTTCCTTAGACTAATATTTCATGATCTTTCTCAACTTTGATTATAAGCTTCTCATGATTATCCTTTAAATAACCTAACTCAACCTTCAACTAATTACACTCTTCCTCTCTTGATTTCAAACTTGAATTTACAACCTCTAAATGATTCTTAAGATCCTGAATAAATATCTTATTTTATTTTACTTCTATAGCCAACTTAGAATCCAAGATACACACCTTTTCTTTAAAATCTTCAACCATAGATTTCAGCTCTTGATTCTCCTTCTTTAGTTGCTTGGCCATCTTGTGCTTTTCCTTGATCTACCTTCAAGCTATAAAACTTTTCAAAAAGGAACCTACTCTCATACCAATTGTTAAGCATGGGATATACTAAGAGGGGGGTGAATTAGTATATCATATATCTTATAAAACTTTCCCTTAACCAAATTCCACTTAATCAAACATTCAAGATATGTAATAAAACTGAAACAATAAACACCACACAAGATAGAGAGAGACACCAGATATAATGTGGAAACCCAATGTGGGAAAAAACACATAGAACAATCTCAAGTATATGAATGAGCACCAACCCAAATAATATTCACATGAACTAACTTGCAGGAGCACCAACCCCTTTTCTGAGCACCAACCCAGAAACTATTCATGAGCACCAACCCACAGGAGCACAAACCCCCTTTGCTGAGCACCAACCCAACAACTATTCATGAGCACCAACCAACAGGAGCACCAACCCCTTTGCTGAGCACCAACCCACAAGAGCACCAACCCCTTTGCTGACCACCAACCTAGCAACAATTCATGAGCACCAACCCACAGGAGCACCAACCCCTTTGCCGAGCACCAACCCGACAACTATTCATGAGCACCAACCCATAGGAGAACCAACCCCATTGTGTACACCACACAACTATCTCTCAATGTTGCTATCTCAATAAATGATAGTTCATTACAACATCTCTTTCCTCTCTCTCACCTTTTCTCTTCTAATTTAGATATAATAAATACAGATCATATTCTTCTCTCTCAAATGATCTTCTAAGCTAGATATTACAATATCAAATCAACCTCTCTCACTCTTATTACAAATGGCTTCTCAATCATTTATTTATAGCTTTCCAAATGACCTTTGGCCTTCCCCCTTTGTGAACCTTCAATCCTCGTGGAAAATGGTGCCAAACTTGTATGACCCTTCATATCCTTGCCTTTGAAAAGTCATGTGGTGACCCTTCATGAGCAAAAATGTCCTTCCCTCTTCTGTCCTTATCTTAGTGACTTTTCATATTCCTCAAAGTTTCCCTTCATGAGAAATTACACCCTTCCTCTTTTGTCTTCACTTGGTGACTCTTCGAATTCCCCAAGATGACTCTTCATAGGAAAATGCGTCCCATCCTTCTTTTGTCTTTACCCTATGGCTCTTTGAGTTCTCCATGGGCCCTTCTTTTGTCTCATGTGAAACTAAAAATATATTTGTTAATATTAAATAAATATTAACTCACATTAGCCAAGATATATCTATTACAAACATCATTAAATGCAATGGGGCCTTTATCACCAAGACAATATTTCCAACAAATAGATAGTGAAATCAACTCTGCATTAGATATTGATGGAAATTGTAATAATTTAATTATTAAAAGAGCTTGATCATTTTTAATATCAATTATAATCAAAGATGGAGAACTTGCCATTGTATCTTCATGTTAGTTGTTTTTTCCTGGTATACTTTCTATAGAAAAGTAGTCAAATTATGATGATAAAAATTGTACCATGTTTCAGTATGGGATAATATGTTCTTATTATATCTTATAGACATCATTGACCTGGTCAAAAACATGTTGGGAATCACCAAAGACTTTAATATATCTAATTTGGAGGGATTGGGTGGTAAATAGACCTAAGATAAGTGCTTCATATTATATGGTGTTGTTGGTGTAGGAGAAACTTAATTGATATGCAATAGGATCTATGTGATTATAAGGGTCAACAAATATAATTTCTACCCCCACATAGGATGTGCATCGATAACCATTGAATAACATGGTCCAAGTATTGGAATGAGTAGAATAAGTAGTGAAATCATCTCTAAATGTTTCAGTAATAAGATTAGTGTCGAGGAGTGGTGTAGCTACCAAATCATCTACAATGATTTGGTCCTTTATTGATTTCTATATAACTATTTTCAAGTCAAATTATGTTAATAACATGACCCATTTTATGATTTGACCAGAGAGTTGTAGTTTTGCCATGATAAAATTCATAGGATCTACTTTTGTGATAACTTGAGTCTCATTATTTACCATGTAGTGTTGAATTTTTTGTGTAGAAAAAGTTAATGCTAGAATTATTTTTTTATATTGTGAATTAATTCTTTCATAATCAATTAATGTGAGACTAATGTAACAAAATTCTAATTTGGTGTGTTGATCATGATGTTGTACTAAGAGTTCTCCTAATGCATGGTGCATTGCTAAGATATAAAGTAAGAAAGGCCTATCAAGGATAGGTGGTATTGAGATAGGTGGATTAAGAATATATTACTTGATTTTATCAAATATTTATTGACAATATTAGTCCTAGATAAACTTTGTATCTTTATTTAGTAATCAAGTGAATGACTAAGTTTCATCACCAAGCTGAGCTATAAAATGATGGATTGTTTAGATCTTGCCCTGTAGGGATCAAAGTTGTTTTAGGTTTGTGAGAGGTGTAATGTCTATGATTGATTTGACTTTCTTAGGGAAAATCCATTTGGCACACTAAGAAATAATGAATCCTAAGATTTTTCCTGATGTAACTCCAAAAACACACTTCTTTGGGTTCAACTGGACATTGTATTGTTTGAATCTTTGAAATATATTTCGTAAATCAATAGTGTGATGTTGTCATTATTTATATTTAGCTAATATATCATTGACGTAATCTTTGATAGTATGGTGAATCAAATTGTGAAATATATGTCATGGTATGATGGTATGTGGCTTTAACATTTTTTAGTTTTAAAGGCATGATAATGTAACAAAATGTACCCCACGGTGTTGTAAAAGATGTTTTCTCTTGATCTTATTTGAAAACTTTGATTTGGTTGTATCCTAAAAAGACATACATAAATGATAAAATTTCATATCTATTTGTTGAATTGATGATCATGTCAATGTTATGTAAAGGAAAATCATCTTCTTTTCATGCTTTGTTTAAATCTTGAGAATCAAAACAACACTAATTTTTTTTATTGGGTTTTACTGTAAGGACTATATTGGAAACCCATTTAGGGTGTGTTACTGTTATAATGAAACTAGCATCTAAGAGGTGTTTGATCTCATATTTGATTAAGAGAGCCACCTTATGATGCATTTTGTGATTTTTATGTTTAACTAGTTTAACATCTAGGTATAAATGAATATGATGAACTGTTATAGATGTATCAATTCCTAGCATATCTAAGTAAGACTAAGTAAAGAGTTTTGGAAAATTTGTTAAATTTTGATGAATATTTCTATCCTCTTCTTTTCATACAGAAACAAATAATAATATAATACGGGTATCTTGATCAGTTCCAAAATTGAAACTAACTATTTCCTCATAAAGTAATATGGAATGATCTAGTGTGTATGGGGTTTTAGGAATAATATCATCAAAATTAACTGGTATGTCTTGTGGAGAATCTATATGTTATTCAAAGTATGTAGGGGGTTTTTGTGATGAGGAAATCTATTCTTATGATAGCAATATGGGAGGTCCTCATATGCTTTGAAAAATTATAAGAGGGATTCATCATTAGAGAATTCATCTAATGTGTACATATCTGATGAAACCATATCATCAATGAGATTAGGATAGATTAATCATAATGTTGAAGTATGATTAATAGTGCGGTCTAACGATGCAATGGGTGGAAAAAACTTTATATGATTTGAAGCTGTAGAAGAAGGTTTATCATGAAGAAGGGTAAGTTGATATCCTAGTCCTTGCCTTCCATGTTGTGTTGATGCCTCAATAGGATTGATGATTCCTTGTTTGTGCTTTCCAAGACCTTTTCCATGATATTGCATCTTATAAATACATTTATGTGTAAAAGTGGAAGTAAGCTGGCGTTTTGGTGTCTATGATATTACAGAATTTAAAATTGTATAATGTGTTGCATGGTCCAAGGGTGCACTATAAGTAGTGGGTTGTGTATGTATATTATTGATATTGAAGTGTGGAATATAATTCTATGGAAATTTGATAACCTAAAATTATTTAAATGGTTTATTGTCTATTTTCCATGTGTAGATGTAGCCTTTGTGACTAGATTTTAGACAAGCATGACGTGTAGAAGGAACTGGATGCATATCATGAATCCAAGATCGACCAAGTAATAAATTATAATTTAGGTCATTTGGCCTAACCTGGAAATTATTTATCAATGTCTTAGGACCTATGTAATATTGAGTGTTATTTGACCTATAAATTTCTATGGGATGTTGTCAAATCCTTTGATGTTCATGTCAAAATGGTCTAAATATTGATGTTGTATATTAAGACGTTTAAGAAAAGAAATGTTTCAAATGTTGAGTTCTAAACTGTTATCAACTAACATTATTTTTACCCCCATATTATTAAATATTAATTGATTATATAGAGGTATATATTGTTTAATGATGTGTCACAAGGGTAAATTTTCTTTCTCGAATAAAAAATGCTCTTCAATATATTACATTGTGTTGAGCATAGAGGCAATGTAAGTAGTTTTGGCATAAATAGGAATTCTCATATTGTGAAGCACTACATATAATACATTTTTGTAAACATCTGATCAATGAAGTAGATCAAGAACTAAAATTGTATCAAAATGGGTGGTAATCTGAGTTATAAAGCTGTAGCCATGGGTGTAATCAGCCTACCTATCTTCATAAACTTGGGTGATATCATGTAGTACATGATCTATTATAGGCATAGAGTTGGTAGTAGGTGTGGGATAAGAGCTAGATGTACCAAGTTTGAAATGAGGAGGGATATATATACCTATTAGTGTTTACTTAGTAGTGATAGAGAAATACTCAAAAGTATGTAATGAGTTATATGCATCTAAGTAGAACTCATGAATGTGTAATGAAATGCATGAAATTAGAGTTTTAAGTTATATAATAATATATTTATAAATAACATTACTAATGAGAGATAGTAAACAAAGGAAAGAGAGCATGGAATGGTTCACTAATGCATAAAAGTATTTTATATGTGCTATGATATATCTAATATTTTTAGTAAAATAAACATGAAAACATTTCCATATAAGAGACTGAAATCAAAGGGTAGAGAACATGGAATGGTGCACTAAGGAAAAAAAATACTTTAAATGTGTTATGATATGTCTAATATGTTTAGTAAAATAGAGCTATATATTATCCTACATGAGAGAGAGACAATATGCAAAATAAATATTAGAATCTTGTGTAATTTTATCAATAAATTTTGTAATATTAGCTCTTATTATGAAAATTAAGCATGAAAGGGAAAGAATGAAGCTTTGAATTAACATATGGTAGAATTCATAATTCATGTACATAATAGGACCAAGTATGGTCTTCTTATTATTTTCCAAAAATACATTAAATATTTGAAAATAATTGAGATCCATTTTTTAAATTTGATTTTAGATGTAAGGTGATACCTCAAGAAGAAAATAAGAGCTAGTACATGCAACTAGTGTTTTGAATGAAAATATTTTAAAATTACTAAGGAATTTTAAAATTTGATGTAAATTGTTGATTTAAAAATGTAAGTAAAAAATTAGAAAAATATAGGAAAAACATTGGGAAAATAATAGGTTCTAGTATGGGCAACTAGGGTTTGAAAGAAAATTATTTTTAAATTACAAAAACAATTTAAAATTTAATGCTAATTTTTTATTTTATTATGTAGGTAAATAATCATAAAAATATAGGAAAAATTTGTAGGTAATTTACCTAGGGTTTATAGGGTATTATGCATAAACAAAGTAAGTCAAGTTCACCAAATGATTTAACAATTTTGGGAATATTGGTGTATTATTCCTAATTTACAATCAATAAATAAATATAAAATAATTATGCCACTAATTTGTATAAATTTGATTGTAATTTTAACCTTTTTAAAAGGAGTAATAAGGGATATAAAATAATAATTAGTTGGAAACTATCTGAGATGGCTAAGATAGAGTCTAGAATTCACTATATAGGATTGGGACACTATCATAATTCAAGATCTGACCTTCCTTTTATGATTAGATAGGAGCACCAAAATAGGACAATAGTGGCACTAGAACTATAATAAAATTCTACCACTATTGTTCAAGGGACCTAATATTTTTATGTTTTATTCATTGTGTCTATGTGACCCTACCTGTGAAGTTTCAATTGTCGGACGTCCACAGAACTCCCTGTAGAGATGATTTAGTCTTCAAACCCTAGACTCCATTATGCTTTGACAAACTTTAGGAAAGAGGGGAGTTAGTGTGTGTAATATTTATTGAACATTTATTAACATATCTTCTGTGGGCATACTACCTACATACCAATACTTTGAAGAGGGATCAATCCATATGTAGTTCTCCCACTTACGGTGTTTTATGCAATAATGTGTATGAAGATGTAAATACTAAAAATAAGTGTGCTTGAGGTGGCTAGGGACTGGTGTATCAATTCCAATAGGCTTGTAATAGTATTGTCTAGATGCATATAGAGAATAAGGAAGATTTCTTGAGTAGTCTTGCTTGTATTCTTGCTTGCTTAGTGCCATTTTCCAACCCATTCTAAATGATATTTGAATGGGATTTTATAGGGATATATTATTCATGGGATGAATGTGATCACATTAGGATGATAATGATAAGTATTAGGAATCATAAGGAAGTGACCATTGGGGATAAAACTTCACTTGGACAAGAACACCAAAATAGAACACTAGTGGCACTAGCACTGTATTCCAAGGTGGGTGCTATTGTCCTCGTTGATGGGGCCTTGGGGGATGGATTTTTCATGGAAAAAAAAGTATAGCTAAGTTGGTATTAGGTCCAAAAGGATATATATGATTGAGGATTAGTGAAATGATGCCTATGAGGGTCATAAAAGCAAGAAGGAGGGACCTATGGGTTGGGTATCATTAGACACACTCAAGATACCAACTTTCACATTTTAGATGATTACATGGACACACTTATATATTTATTACATGAAACCAAGTTATCATCCACATCCACAAATATGATTGCAATGAACATCGTGACATATATTTTTCTCTTTTTTATTAATCTGAGGTATGATGTTTCATTATATTAGGATTTTCATTTCATTTCATGTTTTTAAAACAAGCTCTAGTTTTATATGTCTATATCCATTAACATATAATACACATAAAAGGAGTCAATAAAATAGATGAAATCAACATCATCATCATATAAACATAAAATGTCCATACTAAAACAAATACATGACATATGTGGGCCATCACAAGTCACACTCATTATATATATGTATAAATATAATTTCATACACACAAAATTAATGTCCATATATAGTATTTATATACATAAAATGTCATGTACATCCCTAAAAATCTATGAAAAAACAATGAGAGTAAAAAAAAAACATCATCTCTCACTATATCCCTCTATAGGTGGACTCATCAACTATGACCTATGTAAACACTTGGGAGGATGACACTTTAGAGGACCCATGTTATCTCATTGTGATGTCTAGTCCATTACCCATTGAGACACTATTGTACACTACGATTGGTATCCCATTGACCATTAACACACTATTATTTGATGCAAATGCTTGACCCAATCAAGGAATCCACTATTTATCAACTTGATGTCTCCTGATATGAATGCTCTCTTTGATACATTACTGCAATAATATGTATAATCATTTATAATATGATGCCTCTCATGCGACACTTAGTAAATATTTTTTCTATTATTATTTTTTTCCAATTTTCCAATTAAAATAGTTTTCTATTACAATGCATGTATGTTACATTGTACATGTGTCATAATATGTATATATAATTGAAGAATTATAAAAGTTACTATGTGTATACATTTAATGCATGCAAGTTTAACCATAAAAGGCATTTAGTAAAATACATGATATATATAATTTGCATTTATATTATGATACATTCAATTTATTTTTAATAAATATAATAAATTATGGCTACTATATATCTTCTATAATTGGTCATATAACTCTAGGTGTTACATTTTAGGAGATAGTGTTTCAAAATCAAATATGGTTAATACATGTTCATTTCAAAAAAAATAGTTTTCAACCTAAGTTTTTAAAAGTGTAAATATTCTACCTAGTTCCATTTTTGGGAGAACCAATTGTCATTTTTTAGGTTTTGGCTTCTTCCTGTTGATTTTTGACCTTATAACTTTAACAATGATTAATGGCCAATTATGCTTAATTGGATGTTTTTATCCCTAAATAGACCTAGTTTGCATCAACAAG
>JARHVA010009467.1:147500-250000 GCA_037957365.1 Torreya grandis | reverse complement strand
GTATTTTGTATGTTGTTTTCTCACTTGGGAATTTTGTCTAGTCAAACATTCAACCTAGTTTAGCAAAGTACCTTTTCAAATCTCTTTCCAAAATCCAACTCTTTCATCACTTGATGCCTCAACATAACAATCTCTCTTTGTGTATAATGTATCTGAATCTGAACCATTCACTAATGAAAATTTGCATTGGCCTGCTTTTATGAACATTTCCAATAAACAAGGTTAATAGAATTTTGAACTCTGATTATCCTCAAATATTTTAAACAAGTTAAAATAAACAAAGAAACCCTTATATGGAGGCCACAGATGTTCTTAATCATGCATGTCTTACAAAGATGGAATGATTGAATGTAACCACAATCTGTATCATTCTCTCCCACTAAATGTACAATTAATCCTTATGCCCTTTGCTGAGTATAGAATAGCATTAAAAAACAATTAGATGTTATATGTAAAAGAAATCATGTCATAAACATTAAACATAATAACATTTTTAAACCATACACCTTTAGTTTCACATATGTATGTTTTAAAATTACGGATAAAAAATGCCCTACTCACAATGCTATTCTTCAAATCCCACAAAATGTTTAATGATCATTAAGGGATTTCATAAAATCAATGGGAACATCTAAGTTCCATTTTTTTGTCTATTGATACTCTAACAATGAATTTGACTACAGTGATTAGTCTATAAGCTAATCGATCTTGCATAATAAATTGCAACCCTCACCATTCTTATTTTCAAGTAAAATGACTCATGGAACACAAGATAATTTCTCTTTCACATCTTTAATATTTATCATGATAATATAAATATTTTTATGGTATCCATTTATTTTTTGGTACTTGATTCCCTTAATTGGATGAATCGGTTGCGTTCCCACCATACCAGAGTGGAACCTCTTTGATGTTGAGCTTAAAAGTAGTGTAAAATCTTAGAAATTTTAATGTATAAAACATATATTCTCATTATCCTACTTCTATTTCATGAGTCTAATGAAAGAGAAAAAATATATAACATTCATCTCTAGTGATGATTTAACTATAGAGGACACAAGTTCATCCCCTTTGGTAGTATTTTTAACTTCCTACAAGTGCATTTTTAGTGCTATGAACTTGGGAGGTCAAAGAGCAATTTTTATGTTTTAATTTTAAGTCTTCTTTTTTGCATGTGAATTTATGTTTTCTATGTCCATCAAGATCTAGATATCAAATAAAAAATTTCAACTTATCAAACTTTCTAAATTATGTCTTGGCTTTAATTCTCTATCTTTTTCTTCTTGTTGGCCTAGTTTGTTGCTGGTTCTAGAAGATTGTATGTAATTTGCATATTTTCAAGTTGAAATTTTTAATTTTAAGTCAACAACTCCATCTAACCTTCATACCTTCATGTTAACAACCTTGGTATTCATGTTATTTTTATAGACCAATTCATGGTCCCACACCTTCCACATGGATACCCTATTGTTTTAAAATCTAATTTTTTCCTTGCCTTTTCCTAAATCATAACTTTGGATTTAAGAAGCTAAGAAGTAATTTTAAGTGTGTATTTTTAATACTTTAATTTTACACATGTAGTCCCTACTGAGGTTTTCATCAATTTTTAATTCATTGTGTGTTGTCGATTAGGGAAAGTTTAATGCAATTTTCACATTGCAAATTCCACACCTATGTTCTAAAACATGCTTTCCCCACAAAGTATACAATGGACTTTTAGGCATCATTTTAAATTTGTACATTGGTCAAAATTATTGATTTACCTCAAAGTTCCTCTATCTTTTGACTTGGTCCATGTATTTCCAATCCAAAATAAAACTTAAATTTATTTTGATTCTTTAAAATTTCCATGTGGAACTCACCAATGGCATGGGTATTAATATTCACAAACCCTTATTCTAATGTGGCACTCCTCAACATTGCCCAAATGCTTGTTTTAACACCTTTATTTTACTTAATTGCTCCTTCCACCTAGGCAAGCCATGTCCTTTGCTAGGATTATGAAACATTGGAATTGGATTTTGATATTTTCATGGCCTCAGGCAAGATGAAACTTATTCCTTATGATACACCCAACTTTAAAATTCCACTTGGACATCACTTATGCAATGGGTTCTAGGAGTCTATCAAAAATTTATAACTTGTATATTAACAATTATTTCAACTTGTTTCTCCCATGGAGATATCTATGAGAATATTTCATATAAATTGCAAATTTATAAACTTACATTTAACCTTGAAACTTACATTGGGATCCCTTTTTCATCATACACCATGTGATCTCATCGAAACTCAAAAACATTAAGTGTTAGATAAAATGGATACCTCACAAGGTTGATACAACATGAACATGAGATTGAGGTTTTTATAATCTTAATTATGCAAATGGAGTTTTGGATTATCTAAGTGAACACACCTGTAGATATGAGGCAAAAATTAAGCATTCAATAATTAATATCTCTTATAAATAAGGCAAAAATTCTTAGTGATTTTTTTGGCAGTAACACTAGCTCTCATCAGGGATGTATACCCCCTAAGGGTGTGCAAACAACCCTAAAGAATAAGACCAAGTGCCAAACCATTGGGCCATACAGTCAACACTTGACAATTTCATAGAAAACACATAAAGAACTCAATAAAATAAGGGAAAACCAATATAAATAGATAAGAAAGATATTAAAATGAACACATGATGAAAACACCAAAAGGAACTATTAAAACAAAGGCCCAATAAAGAGGGGCAAAAATTACCAATCCACAAGGAAAACTCCAACTATTCACTGCACTTCTTGTTTGCTTCCAAAGTTCTAATAATTTTGAACACATTCTTGTTACTATATTTTTCGAACCCATTCCCCTCAAGGTTATAATTGGAATCATAAGCTAACTCAATCCTGTACTCTTTATAAAATGACACTAAATAGTTAGATCTAAAACTCATGGCATTATCCATTAATTACCCTGATAAGCATACTAAATGTAAAAATAATATGATTCAATAAAAAATCCATAATCACCTAGTGTGTAGTTTTCTTTTCAGGGACTTCTGCAACCAATTTCATAAAGTAGTTAGTTAAAACAAATATCCATCTATGTCTAGTTCTTAATTAATTGGTGATTTCCTAAACTAAACCCATTCACCATTATCTAAATGAGCCCTCAATTATCACATGTTGTAAAGGAAGAGAATCAAAATCTTTAAAACTTCTATAAAAGCATTGACATTTCTCATATTTCCCAACTTTATACACAACATCCTTAAATATTGATGGCCATTTATAACCATCTCCAAAGTGGACACCACATACTCCATTATGAAAGTCCTCAATCAAATCAGTATTTTGATTTTATACTAAGCATCTTATGATAACCCCATCTGGATTCTTAAATGCCACTCCCTCTTTAGTCAAGAGATACATTTGGGAAACAAGTTTAAGATTTGACATTTTATACTTATCCAAGTTAGGAGGACAAATCATATTTTTCAAATAGTAAACAATGTCTTTATACCATGGAGATAGGGTAATTTGACTCAAAGAATCATGAACATTAAAAATAATAGTGTTTACCTCAACAACTTGAAAATTGGTGTTAATAATTAGCTTGGTTAGACCAATCCATCTCATTTACTTGGTGGTCTAAATATCCATGTCATACTTTTACAACTTGCTAACCTATCTACATCTCTTGTTGGATGTTTCAATCTGAGTCAAAATGTCCTTCAACATTAAATGTGAGATGTATGCAATAGTATTCTAACTTATAGTGTATGTTTTTAATGCCTTAAATACATCTAAGAGAGTGAAATATTATTTTTCCATGATGGTATAGGTTAGTTCAGAACCTTGCATGGCTTTACTAGATCAAGTTAAAGGCTGATCATGATCATATTCATTATTTGTCGAAAGAATACTATCTATAATATTATGCGATGTAAAAGAGAATATATAGAATACTTTAGTATAATTAGGGATAGCTAAGATTGGAGTATATTTCAAGGCTCATTTTATTTCATTAAATTCTTGCATGGCCTTCTCATCCCACTTGATGGTTTGGTATTTTTTTAACATAGAAGTAATGGACAGAGTGATCTTTGAAAAATTTGACACAAACCTCTTCAACAATTTGATTTATGCAAAGAATTATTTAATTCCCTTCTTATACTATAGGATAGGTACTTTTTCATTTGATTATACCTTCTTAGGGTCAATCATGACACCATATTTAGACACTATGTGTCCTAGCAAGTTGGGCTTTTATACTCCAAAATGACACTTCTTAGAATTAAGTGAAATACCCTCCCTACATCTAATGAACACTTTCTATAGATTCTCAAAGTGTTATTTTCTATTCTTGGAGTACACCATAATATCATTTTGATACACAAATATGAACATGTAATTACCCCTACAAAGGTAATGTCTATAACTTGATAAAATGTTTCTATGACATTCATCAACCCAGAAGGCATCCTCATGTAAACGTAAATGACCCATGGCATTATACATGCAGTCTTGGGTCTCTTGGTTTCCCTCACCACAACCTATTTATACCGTCATAAATCTTCTAAAGTGGATTTTTTTTTGATCTAGTAATACTTTGTAGCAATTTATCCATATTGGGTAGTGGGTAATTATACTTCAAAGAATCTTTAATCAAATTTTGAAAATCCACAAATAAGTAGATGTCACCATTTTTATTTCTCACTGGGACAAAGTTCAAAACCCATGATGAATACTTGATGGGCTAAATAAATCCACCATCCCTTAATTTCTTTAACTCATCCCACATATTGGAGGCTAAGATGGGGTTAATAGGTATTTTCTTCTGCCTAAAAGGATTATTTTCAAGCAACGATGGTATGAGATGTTGAAAAAAATCTTCCCTATATGATTTAAACTTAGAATAAGACTAAGCTAAATATTCCTAGTACTTATTCAATAGGGTCATATAAAAATGATTTTCTACTGTACTTAGGTGATTACCCAACCAAACTTTTCTAGGATGTTTATTAGAGCTCAAATTGCATTCAATTACATCTTTTGAGATAAACAAGTCTTGAGTTTTAATTTGGTTTGTTCCACCAAAATATTCCTATAAACTCACCAATACACTAGGGAGTGTATTTGTGTTCAACTAAATTATATCTTTCTGAAATAAGGTTCCTTCTAGTCACAAAAATGAATTATGGACTCCAAGTCTATGCACTGATATTGAAACCAAGATTCATAATTTAGAAACATTATAATATATTAATCATCATGAAAAACTTGGCAATGATGAATATTTTTTGGGATTGAAGGCCCAGCAAGTGCCTCTATCTAGTACTAATAATGAGGGTTCATATTTTTAATTTCAAACTAATCACCTGCCCCTAGAAGTCTGTTAGTTTATTTGTTAAAACTCCTATCCTAAGAGAAAATGTTGAATGCATCAAATAACTATAATAAATCCCAAAAAAAATCCCTATATTATTTCAACATTTTATTTTTTGTGGCTTAATTGTTTAAAACCTTCTTAATCACTATCTCAGAATCACCATTTACAATCAAAATTACAATTCCATGTTTTTGTGTAATTCATAAACCAATAAAGAGTGCCTCATACTCAAATATATCATTCATGCACTCACAAGATAGCTTGAAATAAAAGTAAAAATATTTACCATTTAGGGCATAAAAACAACCACACTCCATCTCCAATATTGGAGTAAGCCCCATCAAAGTACATTTTCCAAACATCACCTTCATTGTCAAATCCAACATCAAGAATAACATGATGCTTAATAACATCCACATTCCTAAAAAAGCTACCCAACTAAACATCCATGTACAACACCTCATTTAGAGCATGTTTTGGATCTTATAGTACATGCAACATCCTAGGCTCCCTATGATGTTGGCCTCACCATATTACCCTCCAAAGGAATGGTGGTGTAAGAAAGGTTGATTTTTACACTTCCACATATACTGGTATCCCATTTTTTTGAAAAAAACACCCCCCACATAAGTGAGTAGTCCAAAACTACAACACTCATATTTATAAACTTACTTCGATACACAACCAACTACACTTTAAATATTTGAACTTATCTCAGAGCTAGTACCTCTTGCATGTGTGTGGCATAGGACATGCAAAACGTTGATGCAATTTTCACTCTGAGCTCATTAAGGACACTTAAGGGCATCATGTTGCAAGAAGATCTAGAATCAAACATGTAATTATTAAAAAATAGGGCATTAAACAACATGGTGGTATAGAATGGATCCACATTTAATTGACTTTAGACCAATTTAGTCCCCAAATAATCCTTTGGGTCTAGTTAATTAACCTCTTTTGATTATTTATCATTTATCTAGGAGTGTTTTGGGGTGAATTCATATCATTTTTAGCTGAATTATCACCAAATTATAAATATTTAAATTCCCTCTTCGTGTGTTAAGGTATTTTTTATAACTCAACAAGTTGCATGGTGATTTTTTATTGACTCAAAACATGTGCCATATCACACATGTTATACCAAGGAGAGAAGTATTAGGTGGAAGGGTGACAACACTTTTAATTACAAAATAATCATGTAAAGTCATATGTGAAACAATTTGGGATGAATTTTCCTTTTTAACAAAATTTTTCAAGGGTGGATTTGTTCTAATATCATTCACACCCTTCAGAATACTAGATAACAAAGGTAATCTATTATGAGTTGGACCACCTCTTGGTTTAAAAAATTGGGAAATAGGTGCTAATTTAAAATTATTTAGGATTGTTTTAATTTTCTTAACTTACTTATTTTCATCCCCTAACTTTATATTTGTAGGCGTAGTGTCTTGAGGAATTCTACCTAGTTACCTACTTCTCAGACTATATTATTTTTCTTGGAAAATTTTTGCATTAATTAGTAGTTGTCTATCCTCAAATGAATAAATTACTTGATTATATTTATTAATCATAATTTAACATAAAATTTCAATATAATTATTTGGAAATTCATATTCTTGTGTCATATTAACATCACAAACAACTTTGGATGTTTGCATACATACTTTTTATACTGCACTTGAAAATTGATCAACATTGTTAGCACCCAACAATTTGAAGGAGATATATATTTTACTTTGGGATATTTGATAATGTAACACAAAAATCTCATCATCATTAGACACAAACTTATGTTCTTTCACATCTTCATCAATTGGTTCAGTAGTATCCCATGGAGCATGGGGAAGGAAGTATTTACCACTGATGCAGAAGCATCCTACAAAGTTTGTATAAATGACCTTGAAATTTTGTTCAAGAGTCTCAAGGATTTGAAAGAGGTTTAATAAGTATCAATAAGTCCCTATTTAAAAAATAAAAGTGTGTATAGAGTCATTTGGATTATTTTGAGAGTTTCCCTCCAAAATGCCAATTTTGAATTTTTGAATATTATTAGTGAAATTACATGATTAAATGTCACTTTTAAAAGATTTATATTGAGTTTTACTATGTTATATAGGGTCATAAATATTTTTAGGTGTCTTTTAAATTATAAAATATGATTGTAATTTTATAAACTTCATGTATATCTTCTTGAGCAAGATATGCTCAACGTAGAGGAAGTTAAATAAAGCATTTTCTAAGATTAGTAGAAGTTATTGAAAGAATATTAGAATAAAATAGACTTTTTATAATTAAAAAATCAAGATAAATATTTTGCCTAAAAAATTGGAGGTGAGCAAAGGTAGAATAAAAGAATAAAAGGAGCAATTTTCATCATTTTTGGAGCTAATGAAGGACTCTATAGGCCAAAACATATGCTTGTATAATCATCATGCTCTTGTAAATAAATGTTATATATTATATAAATTATCATTTTCATGTCATGTGAATACCTATTAATTATATTCTATTCTTAGATAATATATTCTATAATTGAATCAAGGTTCAAATTGTTAGTTCTCTTGAATATTGTATTTTGTGTGTCTACAGTCGAACTCAGTCAACCCAAAATACATGAGGCACTTTCCATGGATCTAAAATAATTTTTTAGGGATAGATAAAGGTATTTAGGATATAAATAAATTAAAATTAATTCAAATTCAAGATCATAGTTGAAATTATACTTCAAATACACTTGTTTTTACACAGTTCTGAAAAACTCTAAAACATGTTTATATCCTCTAAAATATCAAACCAAATTGTATATAAATTTTGAAATAGGTAATATTTTTTCATAGCTAAACATTTGAAGTGATTTGAGATGTTTTCATTAAGTATTAAGGGATAAAATTGAATTTTATGAACTGGAGGCCTGTGTATGCAAAGAAAACCAAAAAATCAATGGTAATGGAAATTTTGTGAATAAATGAAATAATGAAAAAATATTATATTTTGATAGTAGGTGTGCCTCAACGATAGGAATACAAAAAATTTAATCTCAAGTTTATTGGATAAATATAACGGAAGATATCACCAAAAAATAAAGAGTTTGTATCTAATTTGTAACAAAGCTCAAATTTTGAAAAGGTAGAACTGTAGTAGGTCTTCAAAATGGATAAGCATCTGAGCACTTTAATGACCTAGTTGGTACTTTGAACTTTCTAAGTACATCTATATGTCCATTACTAGTGTTGTGATCCTATAAAGTGACTATGTAAAGAAATCAAGGATAAATGGAAAGCTATGTAAAGGCTACCTTTCTAAAAGGTAAATTTGTTGATAACATAGTTATGAGTGGAATTTCATATCATTATTAACACCTTCATAATCTTTTTATTCAACAGAATATTAAAAGACTCTAGGTTTTGAAGAAAGTCTAGTGAGGATTGATAGATCAAAGATTGCATATAAAAATGTTTAGAAAGACAAGGTAATAAGATTGATCAAGAAATCTCAAAGTAACTATGAATTATAGATCTAGAGAATTCAAATTGAGACAAAGTGATCCTGGTATGATGAAAAATTCATAATATTTCCATCATGTATGGTATCAAATCAAAGGCTAGTTCTTGGGAATGTTGTTATATTTTAGTGTTTGAGTTGATTTTAGATTCATGGGTTTTATTTTAGAGTTTGATGATTGGTGCAAATGTATAAAGGTTACAGGGAATTAGTGATGGATGTTGAGAAGTCTGGTAGAATTTGTTTGAAAAAGGTACATGTTGTGAGGATTTTTTTAAGTGAAAAATTACCATGATTGAACAATTTTTAGGTATGTAACAGAGGTATATTGAAAGGATTTTGAAACCTTAAAAGGGTAAGAGGTGAAGTGGGAAAGAAAGTCTTGAAGCCATTACGGTTTATAAGAGTGAGAAACACTGATAGAATCTCAAAGGAAATCTCAAAGGATAGCTTAGAAAAGATAAAGTCCAAGTAAATGACTTGAAAAATAGTACTAAAAGACTAGGTGTGGAAAATAACCTAGGTGAGGTGCTAGGAAGAGAAGCAAATAAGATAAACTTGCTTGACTAGGTATAGAAAATTCTTAAGAGGATAAAAGAGAGTGAAGACAATGAAGGACTTAGGTATGGAAATTTTTAATAAAAAGAAGAAATAAGATGCCAAGATGAAGGAGATAGATATGGAGAGAGAAATAGTAGAGATTAAGTTGGCCTTAATATTTTTAACACAACTTTATGAAGAATAAAGGAAAATATTCTTCATCAAGAATAAGAAAAAAGTAAGGTGGAATCTTGATGATATCAGAGAGAAGAAAATAAAGTAGTTAGAAACTATAAAATTGAAGAAGCAGCTAAGGACATTAGCCAAGCAACCTATATAGGAAGCAAAAGAGACAAGTAAGCCTCAAATGTTTAGACTTGATGATTTATTTTCATGTATGTTTACAATAATGATGGTGAACAATGCAGAAGCCCGATTTGAGGGCATACAATATAAAGAGTCATTTGAATCAATTCATGGATTCTTGAAAATGATCAAGAACTGATTCTAGTACCTTGTAAAAAAGGTAAAGTTGGTAAACAAAGAATGATGGAAGAGGGTATAGCAGAAGAGAATAGTGTCAAAGTGAAAGTGACAAATAATAAAAAGTTTATAGATAAAGTGGAGAGTGATGAAGAGGTATATGACATTATCACTAAGTTTCTAAAATAGTTAAAGGTAGATGAATAAGATATTTTAGTTGAAGCAACTATTGCAGTAAAGAATTCACCTTTTGATTGTTAGATTTCATTAAATTAATATATGAATAAGGATACTAATAATTTTTTCAATGAAGTAAGGGAAATATTTAATTTAAGATATTGTATTATAGAATTCAATAATTCAAGAGAAATCACCATAAAAGACAAAACAAAAAAGGATTTGTTTAGTAAGTAGTATATAGATAAGAAGTATACAACTTTAAAAGAAAGTAAGAATTTTTTAGTTGATGAAATTCAAGATGATAATGGTAATAAAGACCATGAGGAGTAAATTAACATAGTAAAAGTGTTTGTGTAAGAAAGATAAAAATATATAAAAGAGGATACAATTGAAGACAGGAAGATAGAAAATCAATGTAAAGAAGAAAATCAAATTCATAAGGCATTTGGAGTTAAGGGTAAGATGACAGATAGTCAAAAGTAGAAAGATAAAAAGAAACAAAGACTTAAGAGGATGTCTTTATTGTGATTTTTATCAGCATTAACCTACATTATGGTCATCATGGTGACAAGGTATAGGCTTCCAAATATTTAAAAGTCAATTATTTTCTTTAATATTTTCATTTTCTATGTATGTGCAAGGGTAGCAAGCAAAAGTGAGGAGAATTCAAAGGTGAGAATCATATATAGTTATATGTTGTCTATATTGAACAATGAATATGAGAATTCAGTCCTAAAAGTATCCCAATCACAAAGAATATACAAAGTCCAAAAGATAATGATGATATGTTACATTGAAGGAACAAGAGATGTTTAGTTTTTGAGAGAAGACATTAAGATAGTAGATTTCATGATTAAAAGCAAAATAATCAAATTAAAGATGAAAAGATGTATATTCAATGTCAAAGTAGGTCCATACCAAAAACAAAAGCTATGGGATCTAGGAATACACTAAAAGAAGATAAATTATAAAGATAATAATATTGAAAAAGGACAAGTACAACTGAGTCATCGTCATGTGCAGAAGCACATGAAAGCTTTCAAGAGTGGTAATTTGATGTAGGAACATCCTTTAAAGTTTGTATAAATGATCTTGTGAATGTTTTAAATAGTCTTAATGAGTCTTAGGAGGTACAATAGGTCTCAATAAGTCCCTATTTGAATAATAAAAGTGTGTATAGAGTCATTTGGAGCATTTGGAGAGTTTCCCTCCAAAATGTCAAATTTAAACATTTGAATATCCTTAGTGAAAGTCCATGATTAAATTTCTCTTTTAGAAAGTTTATATTTATTTTTAATAGGTTATATATTTTCCTAAATATGTCTTTGCATCTTTTAACTTATAAAATATGGTTGTAATGTTATAAACTTCATGTATATCTTCTATAGCAAGATATGCTCAACATAGAGAGAGTTAAATAAGGCATTTTCTAAGATTAGTAGAAGTTATTGAAATAATATTAGAATAAAATGGACTTTTTATAAGAAAATAATGGAGATAAATATCATGCCTAAAATATTGGAGGTGAGCAAAGGTAGAATAAAATCATAAAAGGAGTAATTTTCATCATTTTTGAGCTAATGAATAACTCTCTAATCAAAAATAGAGGTCTATACAATAGTCATTCTCTTGTAAATAAAGGTTTTATATTATATAAATTAGCATGTTAATTCATGTACATACATATGAATAATATTCTATTCTTAGATAGGATATATTAGAATTGAATCAATGTTTAAATTATTAGTTCTCTTGAATTTTGTATTTTGTGTGTGTCTACAATCGAACTCAGTCAGCCTAAAATACATGAGATGCTTTACATGGATTCAAAATAGTTTTTTTATGGATATGGAAAGGTATATTAGATAAAAATAAATCAAAATTAATTCAAATTTGATCTCATATTTGAAATTGTACTTAAAATACACTTTTTTTTACACATTTTAAAAAAAATCTAAAACACGTATTTAGATATAAAAAACATTTTATCTTCCATAATATCTATATAAAGTGTCTATAAATATTTTTATATGGAATTTTTGGTCATATATAAACATTGGAAGTTATTTTATATTTTTTCATAAAGTATCAAGGGATAAAATTAAGTTTTATGAACTACAGGCCTATGTATGCAAAGAAAACCAAAACATCAATGGTAAAATTGATTTTGTGAATAAATGAAACAATGAAAAAATATGAAAATTTTAAAATAGGTGTGCCTAAGAGATAGGAATCCAATTTATCTAGTCTCAATTTAATTTTATAAATATAGAGGAAAATATCAGCAAAAACTAAAGATTGTGTATTTAATTTGTAACCAAGCTCAAATTTTTAAAATGTAGAATTATAGCAGGTATTCAAATTGTATTAAAATGTTATCAATTTAATGACCTATTTGATACTTTTATCTCGATAATTAAATCTATAGTTCTAATACCATTGTATCAAAATCCTATAAAGTGACTGCATGAAGAAATCAAGGATAAATGGAAAGTTATGTAAAGGTTGTATTTCTAAAAGGCAAAATTGTTTATAGTAGAGTTTTGAGTTGAATTTAAAATAACTAATAACACCCTCATAATGTTTTTCTTCAAGAGAATATTATAATAATATAGGTTTTTAATAAAGTCTAGTGTGAATTGATACATAAAAGATTGAAAATAACAAAATATAGAAAAATAAGGTAATAAGATTGATTAAGCCATCTCTAAGTAAGTGCAAATTATATATCTAGAGAATTTAAATTGAGTCAAAGTGATGCTATTATGATGAAATTTTGATAATATTTCCATCAATCACACCAATCAATATCAATGTCACAATTTATAGCATTCACTTTGGTGTTCATCAGATCAAGCACTTATTTTAAAACTCCTCCATTCTAATTTCTATCATCACATGCAACCCTCTTCCCTCTGTCATTATATCTAATGTTGAAATGAGGCCTACCTTGTACATGATTCTAATTATGAGTTATCTCCTAACTTGTAGACCCGTGATGCAGCATTTCCTAAACATTGGCCAATTTGTATGACATATCTTTGACAGTGGAGGCCAAAGTGTTGACATTCTCCTCATAGTTGGTTGTCTTAGTAGACTGCATTTTTTTTGGAATACCAAATTTCACATCAGCCCACTTGTTCAAAGGTTTATCAATAGAATTTATATTATTTTTAAATTTTATTGTCATATTGAATTCCAATCTCATGTTTATATGAGCCTTGTCCCTTAATTAGCAGGTTACCTTCTTATCATATGCATCATAATATTTAATTAGACAAGCTTTATCACTAGGTCTAATATTTTTACGTAGCCTTGTCATAGTCTTATTTAACCTTGTAATAAAATATTGCATGAACTCATAAGGGTTATTCTTAACATTTTCAAATTCCACCAAAATAAAGATAGGATCAATCCTATCACCATACTAAATTTTGAAAACATTCTTTATTTCTTCCCATCAATCAATGCAACCATAGGGAAGGGAATTAAACCAATCACAAATATCTTCTTCTATAGTGTGCATAAATATCTTACTGAAAACATCCTCATGCTCAACCTCATAATCATCAATAATAATGTTAAAATCCCTCAAGTGTTGATCTCCAATCACTACAATATTCCCTTGCAACATAGGGAGGTGGTTCCTTACATCATTCAACACTTCATTGGGGTAAACTTCAATTTCATAAAAATTAATTGGTCTCATTATGGGAATCCTAAATTCATGACATTCATTCTCATCTTGATCCATATGCCTCATTATTGGTTCAATGATGGGTTCAATATCAAATTACAAAGGGATGTGAGGGGGTGACTAAGCTGGACTTGGTGGATCAAACATAGGAGGAGATTCAACTGGTTGAGAAGGTGTTGCGTAATAAATTGAAATATATTATTGTATTTATCATGATAACTATGATAATATTCAATAATACGAAGTTCAACAATAAAACATTTAGGTGTATTGTAATCTTGATAGTCAAAACACTCTTTTGCAATTGAACTTTGTCCTTCAAATAGCCTCAAAACTTGTCTCCTTCTTTGATGAGTACTTAAAGGTGAAACAATTTGTTTTGATGAGTCACCTTTGAAGGATGATCTCAATCCTTCCATGTTTACAAGAAAAAAAACACTCACAACTGAATGAAGATATTAAAATGGGCACTGATCCTCATTTAAAATATATGATATGTTAGAGTCACCACTAGAACCAAACTTCTAGAATATAATAGATTACAAACTTGTTGACACTAAAAATATACATTATTGAGTTAATGATGAGATATTAAAGTGAAGATACTAAAAATACATATTTATGTTCAATAGGGGAAATCAATTTTAAAACATGAACAAGTTACATCCCTTTGCTAGAAATCAAAATATGTCAATTTAGTAAATCTTTCAAGTTTTCAACAACATCCCCAACAAAGTGATATGTAGTTAATGGCCCAAAGTAGTGAAGTATGCTCAAATAACCTCAAATTTAAGATGTGAGATAATATGAATAAAATTTGTTTGAAATTACACAACTAAGGTTAATGCATCAAATATTCCAATAAATAGAGTTTCCAAACCTTCACTTATACAAGCTCTCTACAAGCATCCTCAACAACACAAGTGCAAAGATTTGATGTTTAGTCCCTATCAGTGGCACCAATGAAATGTTGATTCCTAGTTATACACCTCTTTTGCTCATCCTTACACACTTTGAAAAAAATAAAAATGAAGATGAAAAACTTGTAAATATGTCATTATAGCCAGGGATGGGCTTAACATTAGGATGGACTTAACACAAACAATGATTAGAAGACACTGATAGAGGGTATGGTTACCTCCCTAATACTTTTGTATCTTCTTCAACCAAGGTGGGAGGACCTAAGGGGTATCTTGATCCCATTGAAGGATACTACCATTTAATCTATTGGAATTTTTGGCAAACAAATAAACACAAATCTGACCAGGGCATAACCATGTTTGTATAGTCTACTTAGGAAGCACTGTCAGGTAGAATGAACAAATTCTCTAGGCCAGACACAAGCTATTTAAGACAAACCTAAATATGACTTCAACTTTCATTTCTAGATACATTTTTTTTTAAAAGAGGACTAAATAAAAGACTAAAACACCAAGATTTAAGGCACACAAAATAAATACATTTTAGATGTGTAATATTTATGCATTTATAGGAAAATCATACTTAAAATATGTAAGAGGGTGTATTATTTATAGGGTAATATAGGGTATGATAATTTAAGTAGTTATAAAAGAGTGGTGTGGTGGTATGGTTTTTCAAACATTAGGAAGTATTTCAATAGGCATGAAATCATTCATTTAAAAGAATGTAGAAAATTAAAAAAACAAGGTAAGGAAAATAATAGGAATAAGATGCATCCATTGGTGCCAATATAATGCAAATATTCAGATGATTCTTAAAACTGTATAATATACACTACAACTAGAGAATCAAATACATTATCTTATAAAATCGATAAACCCAGGGTGTCCTTAAGAGGTTACCAAAAACACATTTCCAAATCACAATGCATAAAGGGGTTTATTTATAAGCATTAAACTGGATATATAGTTAATAGATCATGTAAAATATATTATTCCATTTCTTTAATAGGAAAGAGTAAAAATCATAGTTATTTTCCATTATATTACAAGTAATTATTACATTCATCAATGTTTCAAAATGTTGACATGGTGATTTTTCTCTTGAATAGGGGAGACATATACAATGCTCTCAAAGCTTCCTAATGGTTGTATAACTACAACCACCTTAGTAAGAGAGACAAAACATACACACAACAAGGATCCCTAAATTTTGAAGTGCCTAAGACCTAAAAATATAAAACAACCAACAACAACCTTTGAAAAAATGGAAATCTCTATTTGTATACAGGTTTCTCACCCTAGTTGTTCTATGAATATGTTTTATAATTCAACATATTGAAAACTTGAAATCATCTCTGAAAGTTCCTCCAAGATGCTCCAGCTAGAAGATGGGAATCATTGAACCAATTACCTATCCATGTAATGATGAAATAAAAAAAAACCCTTGACTTCCTATGATGGAAATTTGTTGCAGTTGGGTTTCAGGGATAATATTATCCTAAGAACAAAACCAACTCTTTGAATTAATATGTAATTGGTTGGCCATGCAATTGACCACTCATATGCATAGTTGGAAACATATGGAAAACTTCCTTTCCTCTTATGCCAACCTAAGAATAGTCATTACCTTCTCATGATGGCACTAGTTTGGAATGTAGGATGTATGGTTGTTTGAGAAATCTCCTATGAATGGCCCACCTCGGGCTCATAAACAATGAAACATTCTTTCCATTAAAGTGTTTCAGATAACAAAATTATTTGGAAATGCAAGACTTAGATAAGTTTTACATTTAACTTCCTTTCAAATTTGCATTTGTAATTTTGTACTTCATTTTTATGGTAGGAATCCAAAAGTTAGAAGCATATTTGTAATTTTCACTTGTAGTTCCCCTCAAAACTTCCCTCATGGACTTGGGAAATTCAAGTGCAATTTATAATTTTCAATAATGCAACTTGCAATTTAGATTTGTAGTTCACTTCAAAAAACCCCCATGGAATTTGGAGATTCAACTAAAATTTTCAATTTCCAAAAATGGAAAATTGCAAAATTGTAATTAGCTTTGAATGCTTCTCTTTGAATCCCCTCAGGTTGAATTTATGTTGACTAGCGGGTTTGGGAGATCTGAGTGTAATTTGAAATTTGTAAATTTTCAAAAATACAAAATAGAATTCCTTTTTGTAATATCCCATGGACCTCCATTTGAGTTTAATTTTCTTATGCTTACACTGATCAATGGATTTTTAGGGTTTGGACAACTTATTAGAACTTACAAATTCAAAACTTACATTTTGGATGTTGTTTTCTCGCTTGGGAAATATTCCTAGTTGACCATTCAACCTAGTTTATAAAAGTACCCTATATATGCTATTTTTTGAAGCCAAATATATATTTTTTTTAATGTATAACACAATAATCTCTCTTTGTTCATAATGAATTTGAATCTAAACCATTCACCAATTAAAATCTGCATTGCCCTATTGTTATGAACATTTATAATAAACAAGGTTAATATGATTTTGAACACTAGTTATCTTCAAATCCTTTAAACAAGTTAAAATAAAAAAATAAACCCTTATAAATAGGCCATAACCTAGAAAACTCATAATCATGCATGTCTTATAAAAATAGAATGATGGAATGCAATTACAATCTTTACCAATAATTCCCACTTAAAGAACAACTAATCCTTTTGACCTTTGCCAAGTATATAGTAGCGTTCCACACTAAATACATATTATATGTAAAATAAATCCTATCATAAACATTAAAAAAAAATATAATTTTCAAATCATACACATATAACTTCTTATATGTATGCTTTGGAATAATGAATAAAAATTGCCATTCTCACAATGCTAATCCTCAAACCCCACACAATATTTAATGACCATCAAGCAATTTATTCAAATCAATGGGAACATCCAAGTTACATTTTATTGATTGTTGAACCTCCAACATTTATTTTGAATACAATCATTAGTGTACAAGTTACACAAGCTTGCACAATAAATTCTAACCCCCACCATTCTTATTTTCAAGCAACTATTCATGAAATGCATGAGAATTTCTCTTTCCCATCTTTTTAGCGTCAATATGGAAACATTAATCTTATTAAAATAACCATTTATTTTTTGGTAATCAATTACCTTAATTGGATGACCTGATTGACTTCCCACCATACCATAATGGAACCTCTTTAATGTTGATCTTGAAATTAGAGTAAAATATTAGAAGTTTTATTCAATAAAACCTATCTTCTCTGTAGCATACTCCTTTTGCATGAGTCTAATGAATGGAAAAATATATATATAGCATTCATTTCCAATGTTAATTTCCCTGTAGAGGACACGTGTTTATCCTCATATTTTTGGGTTTTTCATCTTCATTTTCCATTTTCTAAAGGTGTGAAAGGCTGAGCAAAAGAAGTGTAAAAATGGGAAACAACACTAGAGAAATGTTGGTTCCTAGTTGTACACCCATTTTATTCACACTTACACACTTTGAGAAAATGGAAAACAAAGATGACAAACCTACAAATATGTCATTATATCTAGGGGCTTTAGCATCAGTATAGGATGAATGAAAATAATGACTGGAAGACATCGATAGAGGGTATGATTACCTCCCTGCTACTTCTAGCTCTGCCTTAACTGAAGTGAGAAAACCTAAGGGGTAGCTTTCTCACATGCATGGATAATACAATTAAGTATCTATGAGGATTTTTGGCACATAAGTAAACATAAATTTGACTAGGGCATAAGCATGTTTTCACACTACACTCGGGAAGGGTTGTCACATAGAGTGAACAAATGATATAGGCCAAATAAAAGAAACTAAATATAGAAGTAAATATGATTAAAACCTTCATTTATAAAGAATTTTTTATCAACAAAATTTTTCAAATGGAAGACTTAAATGTTTCATTTAAATCATAAAACATAGATACATTTTAGATATGGAATATGTATGCATCTACAGGTAAATATCATGTAAAATGTGCAACAAGGTATATTTTTTATAGGGTACAATATGGTAAGATGAGTTAAGTAGTTATAGAAGAATGGTGTGGTGGTGTGGTTTTTCAAATAATATGAAGTCTTTCAAAATACATGACATCACTCATTTTCAAGGATATAAGAAACTGAGAAAAAACCCTAAGCAAACTATTAGGAATGAGATGCATCCATTGGTACCAATATAATGCAAATATTTATATGTTTTTTGAAACCCTACAATCTACACTGTAACTAGAGAATCAAATTTTTTTTCTTATCAAATCCATAAACCTAGAGTGCCCTTAAGAGGACAACAACAATACATATCTAAATTAGACTGTATAAAGGGGTTTATAACCTAGTACTATACCCAAGATGACAACCATTCATAAGAATTCAACCATATATCCAATTAACATAGCATGTAAAACATATTATTGAATTTCATTAATAATAATGAATAAAAGTCATAGTTATTTTCCATTATCTTGAAAGTAAATCTTACATACATAACTTTTTTAGAATGTTAACATGGGGAGAAGCAAGATGAGTTTGCTCTTGAACATGGGATACGTATATAATGTTGTTAGACCTTACTAATGGTTGTATAGTTGAAACCACCAAAGCAAGAGAGACAAAACATACACACAAAAAAATATTCCAATTTTTGAAAGAGCTTAAGACATAGAAAGAAAAAACTACCAATAATAACCTTTGAAAAAAGAATAATCCCTCTTTTTATACAAATTTATCACCCCATTTTCTCTAGGAATATGTTTTGAAATTTTAAATATTTCAAACATTTAATCAGATATGAAAGTTTTGCCAACATGGTCCAACTAGAACATGGGAATCATTGAAGCAATTACCTATCTATGCAATAATGATATCTTTAAATAAACCCTTTATTTCCTTGGCTAGAAATCTGTTGTAGTTGTGTTTGAAGGAGAATATTCCCTTAAGAATAGAACCAAATATTGATCTTCATGGGTAACTACATGGTCATGCCTTTGGCCACCAATTTGTATAGCTAAAAACTTTTGGACAGCTCCACTTCCTCTTGTGAAAATTGGAAATGCAAGACATAGCTAATTTTTACCTTTTCACCTTTTGAATTCAATGTGCCTTTTCCACACTTTGCATTTTTACCTATGATTGGTTTAAGGTTTCCACTAAACTTATTTAATGCTTAAGTGCATTATTTTTCACTTTTTTAGCCTTATGCGTATGTTTGCATACCATATACAACTTTGCACTTCCTTTGTATGGTAGGAATCTAGAAGTCATAAAAACGTTTACAATTTACAAATTTGTAACTTAAAATTCAAAGTTGTAGTTCCCCTCAAATGTTCCCCCATAGACACGGGAACTTCAAGTATAATTTACAATTTTTAATAATGCAACTAGCAATCTAGAGTTATAGTTCCCTTAAAAAGTTCTCCCATGGACTTGGGAGATTAAAATGAAATTAGTAACTTAAAAAAATGAAAAATTAAAATTGTCTTTGAAAGTTTTACTTTCAATCCCCTCATGTTGACATAGTGTTGACTCACAGGTTTGGGAGATTTGAGTGTAATTTGTAGTTTGAATATTTGAAAAATTGTAAAATTCAATTCCTCTTTGAAATCTCCCATCAACCTCCATTTGATTTAAATTTTATTATGATTGCATTGGAGAACAATGTTTCATGGTTTAGACTACCTATTAAAACTTGCAAATTCAAAACATGCATTTTGCATGTTATTTTCTCACTTTGGAATTCTTCTTGGTTGACTAATAAAATTATTTTAGAAAATTACACTATATAAGCTCTTTCTAGAATCTAACTCCTTATATATTTTATGCCTAAACACAACAATATTTCTTTGTACATAATGTATCTAAATCTAAACTATTTACCAATGAAAATCTATATTTCCCTACTTTTATGAACATTTCCAATAAACAAGGTTAATAGAATTTTGAACATTGATTGTCCTTGGATCCTTTATACAAGTGAAAATCAACAAAGCAATCCTTATATAGAGGCTATAACCTAGGATGATCATAATCATGCATGTCTTCCAAAGACAGAATGATGGAATGCAATCACAATCTTTATTAATCTTTCCCACTGAAAGAATAACTGATCCTTGTGCCCTTTGTTGATTATATAGTAGCATTCAACACCAAACACCTATTATATATACAATAAATCCTATCATAAACATTAAACATTATAGAATTTTTAAATCATACACATCCAACTTCGCATATATGTTTTATAATTATGAATGAAAAATTCCCTACTCACAATATTATTCCTCAAACTGCACAAAATGTCTAATGACCATCAAGTGATTTCTTCATATTAATGGGAACATCTAGTTTCCATTTTGTTAACTGTTGAACCTCCAATGCGCAATTTAACTATAATGATTAGTGTACATCTACTTGATCTTGCATAATAAACTCCATCACCCACTATTCTTATTTTCAAAGAAAACAAATAATGAAATATAATTGAATTTCTCTTTCCCATCTTGTAGCTTCAACATGGTAATATAAGTCTTATTAAGTTAGCCATCAATTTTTTTGTACTTGATTCCCTCACTTGGATGACCCAGTTGCCTTCCTACCCTACCATAATAGAACCTATTTGATGTTAAGCTTGAAAGTAGAGTAAAATCTTAGAATTTTCTATCAATAAAACCTATCTTATCAGTAGCGTACTCATTTTTAATCAGTCCAATAAATGCAGTAACATCTAGAAAGTTCATATTTAATGCTACTAGTGAAGTGTTGGTTCTCAGTTGTACACCTCTTTTTCTCAACCTTTCACATTTTTATAAAATAGTGAATAAAGATGAAAAACCTACAAATATGTCATAATATTTGGGCAAGGGTTTAATATCATGATGGATTCAATGCAGACAATGACTAGAAGACATTGACAAAAGGTATGGCTAGCTCCCTACTACTTTTGACTCTTCTTGAACAAAGGTGAGAGGAACTGAGGGGTAGCTTGCTCACATGAAGGGATATTTCAATTCAATCTCTTTGGGGATTTTTTACACACAAAGAAACACAAATCTGACAAGTGTATAACCATGTTTTCACACTCCACCTATGAAGCATAGTCACATAGAAGGAATAAATGCTCTAGACCTAACACAAAATACTAAAGACATATGTAAATATGATTGTAACCTTTATTTGTATACAAATTTTCAACAACAAAGGTCCAAATGGCAGATTACAATGATAGACTTTAAATCACAAAACATAGATACATTTTAGATATGTAGTATTTATGCATCTGGAGGCAAATAACACTTCAAATATGTAAGAGGGTGTATTATTTATAGGGTAGAACATGGTAGGATGAGCTAATTAGTCCTAAAAGAGTGGTGTAGTGGCATGGTTTTTCAAACAATAGGAAGTCTTTTAACATACATGACATTATTCATTTTCAAGGATGTAAAAAATTTAAAAAACAATTTAAGGAAACTATCAGGAATCAAATGTATCGATTGGTGCCAATACAATGCAAATATTTAGATGATTCTTGAAACCCTATAACATAAATTACAACTGTATAATCAAATAATTTTTCTTGTCAAATACATAAACCCAAGGTGCCCTTAAGAGGTTATCAACAACACATTTCCAAATCATAATGCAAAAAAGGGTTTGTATCCTAGATCTATGCCCAAGATGAAAACTATTAATAATAATTAAACCAAATATCCAATTAGTAGAGCATGCAAAACATTTATTTCATTTTATCAATAGGAAAGAGTATAAACCATACCTATTTTCCTTTATCTTCCAAGTAAATATTACAACATCAATTTTTTAGATTGTGTACATGGGGAGAAGCATGGTGAGTTTTCTCTTGAAGAAGGGAGACATATGTAATGTTTTGAGAGCTTACTAATGGATCTACATCTATAACCACCTTAGCAAGAGAGATAAAACATACACATATCAAGGATCCCAAAATTTAAAATAACCTAAGACTTAGAAAGGAAAAACAACCAATAATGACATTTGAAAAGAGGGCAATCCCTCTTTCTATACAAATTTATCACCCCATTTTCTCCAAGAATATGTTTTGCAATTTTCAATATTTTAAACTTATAATCAGATCTGAAAGTTCTGCCAAGATGATCTAACTAGAATATGGGAATCACTAAAACAATTGACTATCCATGTAATGATGAAATTTTCAAACAAACCCTTGATCTCCTTGGTTTTAAATCCATTACAACACGGTTTGAGGGAGAATATTCCCCTGGGAACAAAACCAACTCCTTATTTTCATGTGTAACTTCTTGGCCATGCCTTTGACCAATCATTTGCATAGATGGAAACTTATGGACAACTTTCATTCCTCTTGTGTAAAGTTGAGAATAGCCCTTGCCTTGTCATGATGGCACTAGATTACAATGTAGGATCCATGGTTATTTGGGAAATTTCCTATGAATGGCCCACCTTAGCCATACAAGCACAGTAACATTCCTTCCATGGATATGTTTGATATAAACCAAATATTTCAAAATACAAGACTTAGCTAAGATTTACGTTTTCACCTTTTGAATTTAACATGCCTTTTTAACACTTTGCCTTTTTTCCTTTCGAGCCTTTTAGGGTTATTGTTGAGAATTTTTAATGTTTAAGTGCATTATTTTTCACTTTTAATCATTATGGGGAACTTTGGTTCCCATTCATAGTTTTGCACTTCCTTTTTATGGTTGAAATCTAGAAGTTAGTAGCACATTTGAAATTTGAAAATTTGTAAATTAAAATTTTTAGCTGCAGTTCCCCTCAAAAGTTCCCCCATGGACTTGGGAACTTCAAGTGTAATTTACAATTTTCAATAATGTAAATTTCAATCTACAGTTATAGTTCCCTTCAAAAGATCCTCCATGGACTTGGGAGATTGAAATGTAATTTTCAAGTTACAAAAATGCAAAACTATAATTGGATTTGAAAGTTACGCTTTAAATCCCCTCATGTTGACTTTATGTTGACTTGAAGGTTTGGGAGATCTAAGTACAATTTACAATTTACACATTTGAAAAATACAAAATTGCATTCCTCTTTGTAATCTCCCATGGACCTCCATTTGAGTTGAATTTTCTTATGCTTGATTTGACTGACGGAGTTTTAGGATTTGGACTTCTTGTTACAACTTGAAAATTCAAAAATTGTATTTTGCACATTGTTTTCTCATTTAGTAATTATGCCTGGTCCACCATTCAACTTGGTTTAGCAAAGTACCCTATAGAAAATCTTTCTAGAATCCAACTCTTTCTCTATTTGATGCCTCAACACAATAATCTCTCTTTATGCACAATGTATCTGAATTTGAACCATTCACCAATGAACATTTATGAACATTTCCAATAACCAAAGTTAATAGCATTTTAGAAACTGATTGTCCTCAAATCCTTTAAATAAGTTGTCATCAACAAAGAAACCCTTATACAGAGGCCATAACCCTAGAAGATCATAATCATGCATGTCTTAGAAAGACAAAATGATGGAATTCAATCACAATCTTCATTAGTGTTTCCCATTGAAAAAAAACTGATTCCTATACCCTTTGTTGAGTATGCAATAGCATTCCACACCAAATACCTATTATATTTACAATAAATTATTTCTTAAACATTAAACATAATAGCATTTTCAAATTATACACCTCCAATTGTACAAGTGTGTTTCAAAATTATGAATAAAAAATGCACTATTCACAATGCTATTTTTCAAACCCCACAGAATGTATAATGACCATCAAAGGATTTCTTTAGAACAATGAGAACATCCAAGTTCCATTTTGATGACTATTGAAGCTCCAATGCTGAATTTGACTACAGTGATTAGTGTACAAGCTACTCGATCTTCTATAATAAAATCTAGCCCCCACCATTCTTATTTTCAAGCAAAACGACTCATGGAATACAAGAGAATTTCTCTTTCCCATAGTTTGGCTTTAGCATGGAAATATAAATATTATTAAGACAACCATCAATTTTCTAGTACTCGATTCCATCGATTGGATGACCTAGTTGACTTCCCACCATACCAAAACGGAACCTCTTCGATGTTGAGCTTGAAAGCAGAGTAAAATCTTATAATTTTTTAATCGATAAAACCTATCTGCTCAGTAGTGTACTAGTTTTGCATGAGTCCAATGAATGAATCAAAATTTGGAACATTCATCTCATGGCACATGTTCATCCCCTTTGGTAGGATTTTCAAAATTTTGTATATGCATTTTTATTGCTGCGGACTTGGGAGGTCAACGAGCAATTTGCAAGTTGTAATTTGAAGACTTTTTCTTCCATGTGAATTTCCACCATCTATGTCCATCAGGATCCGAAAATCAAATTGAATTTTGCATGTTGGTAATTTTGCATCTTGGCTTTAATTCTCTGTCATCCTTTTATTATTGTTGGCCTGGTATGTAATTTGAATATAATTAATTGAAGTCAACAACTTTACCAAACCTTTATATCTTCATGTCGACGTTCTAGGTATTCACGTTATTGCCCACACCTTCCATGTGGATTCCCCATTGTTTTAAAATATGCTATTTTCTTTGTCTTTTCACATGTGATATCTGTTTGTTTGGGAAGTGGAGAATCCATTTGTAATGTGTATTTTTAATACTTTCATTTCACAGGTGCATTCCCCACTAAGTTTCCCACCGAGTGTTTCTTCATTGTGTGTTGCAGTTAAGAAAACTTCAATGCATTTTTCACATTACAAATTCCACACCCGCGGTTTACAACTTTCTTTCCCCAAAATTTTAGGCATCATTTTGAAGTTGTACATTGGTCAAACCTGTTATTTGAACTCAAAGTTCTATCGACCATTGCCTAGGCCCACGGATTGCCAACTCAAAACAAAACAAAACTTTATTTTGCTTCTTTAACATTTCCATGTGGCACTCACCAATGGTGTGGGTTTTAATATTCACAAACCATTATTCCAATGTGGCACTCCTCCATGTCGACGTTGCCCAACTACTTGTTTTAAGACCTTGAATTTACTTAATTGTTCCCTTCACGTGGGCAAGCCATGTCGTCTGCTGGGATTATGAAACATTGGAGTTAGATTTTAATATCTTTATGGCCTCAGGCAAGATGAAACTTATTCTTAATGATACACCTTAGTATAAACTTCCACGTATAAATCACTTAAGCAGCATGTTCTAGAATTCTATCAACAATTTACAACTTGTATATTAATAAGTGTGTTTTGTAACTTATTTCTTCCATTTGAGATCTCCACGGGAATGTTTCATACAAGTTGCAGCTTTAGAAACTTATAATTAACCTTGAAACTTCCATCGGGATCCTTTTCTCATCATAGACCCTACGATCACATCAAAACTCAAAAATATTAAGTGTTAGATGAAATAAAGACCTCACAAGGTTGACACAACACAAACATGAGAGCGATGTTTTTATAATATTGACCAGAAAAAGGAAGTTTTGAATGATTCGGGTTAGCAAACATGAAGATATGAGGCAACAATAAAAAATCCAAGCATTAATATATCTTGTAAATAGGGCACAATTGCTTAGTGCAATTTTAGGCACTAACACCTCCTAAATTTTTAATCTCTTCTTCACCATAAATTACATGTCAAATATCTAGTTGCATCAATGATTGAAACACATTCCATGTAAAAAGCTATTTTCTTATATCCATTAATGAAATAATTTTCATGTTTACAATTGTCATCTTATTAATGTTTAAATATTGGTTTAAACACCTCATTCAAAACATTCAAATTGAATATTACTCTATTAATATTTCCAAATGCAAGCTCCAACAATATGTGACATATTTCATATGTCCCAATGCCTCTTTCAACGATTATTTCAAGTATAAGTTTCATGTATACTATTACTTTTAATTTATCGATGTTTTCAATGTTTGTGAGCTACTTTTTACTACATATTTATCATATTGAGATTTTCATGAGTGAATTTTTATCATCATAGTTACATGCTATTTTGATTCTATAAATTTAATTGTTGTACTATCACTTGGGCCTTGTACTTAATATCTCTTTCTCTATAATTACTAGTAAATCATTTTATTCTTTCCTCTCTCTATATTTTATAAACAAAATATCATAAATAATGTATAGTAGGTTAGATTAAATTAAAATTTATAGGGTTATATATTTTTATATTGAAAATTTTAGATGTATTAAACATAACTATGGTACTTTAGTTTATACTCAAATTTAAAATGTATTAAATATATCTATGGTACTATAGTATGTATATTCATATATAAAACTAAATATATTTTTAATTTGGGACATTGATATATTGGAGCTTATCACTTAGTGTTAATGTGGAAAAATAGGGTGCAATGAGTGATATAAATTATGATTCTACTTAAGTGATGTCATTTTGGTATCTAATGGTCGAAGATGAATACGATTGTATTTCCCTATTATTGATACATAGCACATGTTGATTTACCCTACGTGTGGGGTTGTAATTATGATATAAGAGATGCATTACCCTGTTAATGTCCATGTGGACCATATAAAATGGTGAGTGGTTAATAAATGGATGCAATGTCATGGGTACCTTTTCCCATGATGACAGGTTTATTTTTCAAATTTTTTTTGACTTCATTCCTTGCTATTAGTATATTTTTTTGTTAAATTTAAATTTATATGTAAGGATGCAAAGGTTTTTTTGATATGTTATTAACCCAATCTAATTGTATCATTAATAACATATTAGAAAAGATATAACCTATATATTATATTTCCCTCTATAAAAGTAAATTTGAAATTTTATTTTATTTATTTAATTGGACGTAATAGCCTCTATCATTTATAACATGAGGCCCATATGATATATAAATAACATGAATTCAATTCCATTTGAGTTAAACTTGAATCAAATTTTTATCATTATTGAGGCAATCATAATTTGTTTGTCTTAGCTTTTTTTGTGATAGCAATGTCAATTTCATTTAATTAATATGTTTCTCTAAGTCATAAACTTATACACATGAATATAGAGGAAACATTTAATTATTTTGAGAGTCATGTTGTATTATTAGAAGGTGGTCTATGTTAGCTTTAGATATATCCTTTGAATAATACAAAGAATTGATTTATTTTTTTTAAAGTGCTATGTTGTTTGATAACCTAGAATTACTGGATTATTTTTAATAGAGTATTGTGAATGGTTTATAAATCTTATTAAGGTATATGTATAAGTAGGTTTTGGTCCAAAATACTGTGTTTTTTTAATGGCTCGATACACATAGAATAATGATTTGGAGTATGGATCATTATTATATAATCTAAGCCCAAATTACTATATTTACTTGAATGTGATAAGAATATTTTATTTATCTCAGGTTTAGTCCTAATACAAGTGCCATTATTTTTAATTGATATGGTTATTCTTCTCATAAACCTTTCTAATTGTCTAAGGTTATGTGCATAAGATAAATATTGGGCATATAGTCATTGTTAAATTAGTTCACCCTAAATAAGTATCTCTTAGTGAATGTGGTGAGCCTTTTTTTCATCCCATTTTTTTGTGACACTGATATCATTCGATATTGAATACATTTATTCATATCAAAATATTCTTTTACAACACTACAAGGTTAAGATTTAATTCTTCTAAAATTTTTAATTTGTTATTACAAGGTAATATTTGTCCTGTAAATCACACAACTACTTTACATTACCTTTTTGTGTAATATGTTATTTGAGAACATGGAATCATTAGCTTCTTCTAGATAGATATATTTGAATGGTTTACATCTATTTTTAAGGTTTCTATAAAAACATATTATGTGTTTAAAATATTGTGTTGTTTTGATATATCAATGCATAGAGATTAAAGAATTATCATTAAGCCATTATCAGGTGAGTTAAGATCGAATACATGTCTTTGATCAAGCATATATTTTTTTTCTCTTTTTTTTTTTCTCACATTCATATCATGTTTTTAATCAATACATTTTTTCTCATAAACTTATATGCAAGTGTGCAAGTTTGTGATTTCCTTCTTACCAAAGTCTTTCATCTACTTTATGTATGTGTATGTTGATTTAAATTTGAAAGAAATATTAATTAAGATGTAAGTGCATGATGAATTAAACTTGAAATGAATTTCTAACATAATAATTGAAAACTCAAAGAATGAGTTCACACATGTAATCTATAAATATAGTATAATTAAAAAATTTTGACAAATTGAATGTTTAATATGTGCTCTAAAATATAGCATAAAAATTTTCAATGTTAATAATCATAGAGATGGATTTAAAAAGAGATATATTATTTGAGGTTTTTTTCACTTTAAATAAATTATTTAATTTTTTTTATCATTCCTCTATTCTTTAAGATGGGAGTGTTTATCTCTTTAAATACAAAAATTTGAAGTTTTTTCACATTTTATTTTCATCACTAAAAATTATAATTAGTTTATAACTTAAATTTTATAAATTCAATATTTATTTTAATAAAATTATGTCTTAACCAAAATAATATCTTAACTTCTATAAATTCCATCATGATTTTTATTAACTCATAGTTTATTATTTCATTGGTAGGTGTGTTAAGCTCAAATAAGTTTCTAGTTTGTTTTGTTCGATTTTGATGGTAGTGTTGATATCATTTTTAATCAATACATTTCACTTTTATTTGTGTCATAAGTTTATATGTAAGACTAAAACTTCAATATTTGTATTCTTCACAAATCCTTATTTTATCATTATACAATAAGACCCGTCATTTGAATATGATAAGGAATTGGGTGTACCTCTATTATATTAGTATTATGTTGTTTGATGGTGTGAAATCATTGGATTCATGTAAACAAATATTTATTTATAGTTTATTTCTCTTCTTAGGGTTTATGAAAAATAAATATTTTGTGTTGTGATTAATTTTGTTTTAACTAACATGTGAGGACTGCAAAAGTAGTGATTAAAATTTTCACTTCTATTTATTTTTAATTATAATTAATATATGTATAATAAACCCAAAAGAAACCATGGAAAAATTTATCCCACTTTGAGTGTAGGCACATGTACCTTTGTGTATGTTTGTTAATGAATTTATTTCCAATATGAAATGTCACTACTACATCCCACATTTGATGTTATACTATGCCAAAACAAGGTTTATTAAATTTGTTTAATGAAGAGATCAAATTATTAATTGTATGGATACCAAAAACATTCGATTAATTTGATGAATATGTGAATTTGATTTATTTTCAAAGGAAGATTCTACAATGTATTTTATTTGTCTTATTTCAAATAATTATTTTTCATAGCTATAGTATTTTTCTAAATTACAATTTTATGTTATATCATATATTCTTTCCTATTAGTTTTTTAAT
This sequence comes from Torreya grandis, assembly GCA_037957365.1. Classification (NCBI taxonomy): domain Eukaryota; kingdom Viridiplantae; phylum Streptophyta; class Pinopsida; order Cupressales; family Taxaceae; genus Torreya; species Torreya grandis. The sequence continues at coordinate 219,905 of JARHVA010009467.1, read as the reverse complement.
GTAGTGAAGTAATATTTAATCATTTAATATTCAAATTTGTCTTTTGGTAATTAAAATTTTATCTTATATATTTTGTTTTATTTGATAGATCTGAATAATAATTATCATAACTTTTTAAATGTCATTTTATTTTATCAACTTTTGAAAAATCCTTTTTTTAAGATAATGGTATAACAATTTCTATAGGGTGTGTTAAATCTTGTCTAATAAGTTTTTAATCCTTCAAAGAATTTACATATTTATATTTAATTTTCTAAAGCTTATTTTTTATGTTATTTTTTTATATAAGATAAATGATTGTTGTTTTAAATGTCAATTTGAAATTATATATATTTTCATCGTGACTAAGTTGTGATGACTGGACTAATGCATAGTGATTTATTTACTTTGGGACATAACATAATGTGCAATATTTTAAGTATATACAATTTGGTTAAGTCTATATGGATGATAATGTTAGTTAAGTCTATATGGATGATAATGTTAGTTAAGTGTATATGGATGATAATGTTAGACTTATTGTGTGTTTACTTATGTGTCTTTATCACTTTTTATTTATATCTTAGTGTGGTTTGTTAATAATGTTATTTACTTTTGTTTCTAGTTTAATGGGAAGAAAAACATTGCGAGATTATATGTAATTTTTTTAATAATAACAAATCCTTTAGTTTGTGGGATCAAGATTTCAATATTTTAAAAGCCTTATTTTCATTGGAAGGGATTTTTTTGCAAAATATGTTGACCATTTGTGATCATAGTTATGATAATATCAAGGTAAGATATGTCTTTGAATAACACAAATGAATAGTTGTGTTTCCATTTTTTTATATTGTATTATGTTATTTTATGTCATATAAACATTATATTCTCATAAACATAGATTTTTAAATGTTTTTTATATTATTTTGAGAAAAGTAACTTTTAATTTGGATAAGTTTGGAAACAAAATATTCATAAGATATATTTTTAAACATCATCTAGTTTGTTTGAATGCTTCTTGTGTAATTTGCATTTTAATATGCTCCTAGATGATTTTAGTAGTGACTAAAAAAATATTTCTTCCTCATTGTGATTATATTGTAAATTTTAATTGTTATTTATCAATATTTTCATGGGACTTTGAAGAATATTGCAGAAAAATTGTGAAAATTTTAAAATGTTTTGAGTAACATGGAACACATTTTTCTACTGACACTAACAAACAATATTTTTTTACAAATAGAATTGTAACTCCTAAAAATTATACTTAAAATAATAATTATCTAAATCCCAAACCATATTCTAGATACAAATTGCACATTTTACTAATAAATTGTAAAATATGGAGCAATGTTTAAGATTTATAGTTTTTTCTAAATTTTGTACATAAATTTATAAAATTGTTATCTACGAAGAATAGTCCATAACAGGATTATATGAATAGATTACCATTATATGGACAAGTAAAGCATAATTAGCAGTGTAAAATTTAAAATTGGGATGTAATAATATTCCAGAATTAGTCCCTTTCTTTGATGGACCATTCATATTGTTAAGAGACAGCTCTGAAGAAAATTGGGAAGCAATATTTCTAGTTAAATGAAATGGATTAGAATAATTGTTAATATAATAAAGTGGGTAGTAAAAATATAATGAGTTATATTATTCACATGTAAAAAAGTAAATATTTGAAATTAGTAAATATGTTAAAAAATGGATAAACTTTTTTTGTCCAAAAAAAATTTATACTCATAACTAACAATAATAATTTCTAAAGGTTTATGTCTAAGCCAATATCTGCATACTTATGCCATGGATAACATGTTTGGTGGAAATAGTTATTATCTCATAATTTCAAATTCAATATATTAAAAATAGTCATTACTCTCTTCCAAATTCAATCATAAGATAATTATCTACTTTGTATATGTTTAAAGTTATATCTTTAATATTATCTTAGGAAATTTCAATTGAAATTAGTCTTCTAATAGTATAGGTGTTTATTCCATTCAATGATTTTTCCCTACAGACATTTAGTTCGTTTACTTAGGTGTATTTTTAGGTCATTACAAAAGACAATCCCACATTCATGAGGAAGTGAGGCCATGTTTGTATTTAACCTATATAATGTACCTTCCTAAATATTTTATAGATAATGATGTTAGCGATGATATTAAAATATTTTGATTGTTTAGTAATAAGCTTATTCAAGATCATGTTTGATTTCACTACTATACACATATATTTTTTTCATGCACTGAATATTATCTAGTAGATCCTCAATTGTGGCCCACTATGACATGGTATCAAATATTTTATGGTAGATGAGTGCCATTATTCATGTTGTAAAATCTTTATTTTTAGCTTAAATGTCACATATTTTCTATTCATTGACCTAGATATTGAAGATTCACTCTTTCTATGATTTTTTCTTCTTTTGAGGTAATTTATTGATCTAGATTCATAAGAAGAATAAGAGAAATACATATTTTACTAGTCATATTAAATATAATATGTTTTCATGCAAAGTGACCTATGCCATTAGATTTAAAATGTGTCAAAACATTCAAATCTGTTGTAAACATGACCTAGTTTTGTGATAGTAAAGTTTTACCATTTTTAGAGGGTTTTAGGATTTTTCAGTGATTTCACATAAATCCATATGGTTGGTTTATAAAATGGGAAATAAATTTTTATGTGATTCAAGGTTTTTAAATATTCTTAGTGTGTCTTTGGTATATTTTAAAGAGGTGTAGCAGATTTGGTGATTTTATGTACGTGGAGCTTCTATACTTGTGTGCATACTGCTAAAAAAATGATTCTTCCATACACTCCTAAAAATTATAGCATTCCTATAAATTTTTTAACTATCAAATACTTAAAAAACTATGAATATTGGATTTGCATCTGACATGAATAGTTTTTATGGTGGAGTTTTTCTCACTACTAGTAGTCTATAAAATCCTATTGATTGCTTAGCTTAGCTACATTCCTAATGGAAAGTAATGGAATTATAAATTTTTATTGCTAGAGGAGGCCACAACCATGTAATTAATATTATTAATTTTAGTATCATTTAAAAACCCAAATCACCACAAACCCCCACTCCAAGCCTAAAACCTTTCTCTTCTTGTTGGAAGGGTCCCCAATCTAGACATCAAAGTTTTTTGGCTATGTTTGTAGTCCTAAACTCCACTAAGGGAACTCTCAAAACCTTTGACACCAAAAGAATGGTATGAAGTTTTGAAAACTACACAAAAATTTAATATCCCTGATAGGCAAATTCAAGCATGCATAAATTTTAGTGTTCTTCTCCTTTTGAGGTGTCATTTATTTTTTAAGGTGTGAGTTTCACAAGATCTATATGCATTGGTAATATCTTCATGCCTCATAAAAATGAAGCTATATAAATTTAATGTGGTTGTATATCATTTTTTTATCAATATGCTTAGTTTGACACATAATCATTTATTATAATATATCAATCTCAATTTTTGCTTACCACTTTGTTTAACTATCATGAGTGGTAAATCAAAATACAAATCCTTTTTAGGAGAAAACACTTACACAAAATCACTATGTGTAAAATAAAAACTAAACCTAAGGTAGATAATGTGAAGTTGTACCACATAAGTGATGAAGCTTATGGTCTACTATGCCTATCTATATATCCCAACTTGCTCTTTGATATTAAGTGTGATACTACTCCAAATAAAGTGTGGACCATATTGGATAAAATCTTTAAAAATTAGGACATAATGAAAGGTCATGAGTTAGATAATGAGACCATAAATTTGATCCCAAATTATTTTGATATGATATAATACTTTTTCACATAGCTCAAATACCCCAAGCTATAGTTTAAATTCTTATGCCATTGATAAAAAGGATGATCAATTAATTATTTCCATCCTTGCTAACTCATAAGCATTAAAAGATTCCTCCAATATAGATGGGAAAACTAAGAAAGAGAAACTCATATGTACCTATTGCCATAAATCTAGGCATGATGAATCCAAATGGATAAATAAGAAAATTGACCAACTAAAAAAATGATCGTGAATCACAATATCAGTGTCCCTAATTCTTATAATAAGAGTTCATCATCACATGAGTCTTCTAAGATGAAAGATAGTAAAAAGGGAAAATATAAGGGAAAAGCTCTTAGTATAGTTTTATCCCAGCCTTCCACATGGGTAATTCATTCTATTGTATTACACCACATGGATTCATCTTAGGACATGTTCTCATCATTGCAGCCTCATTATATGCCTTCCATATTTTTGGGTGATGATACTTATAATAAAGTTAGTGGGAGAGTGTCTATTGAAGTCAATGATGGACTATTTTAGATAATATGGATGTATGTCCCTAATTTGGATAGGAGATAATATTTTTAATTAAATTGTTATTGGTTTATACACAAGTTGTGTGTGGAGAGTATGGTGATAATTTTGATCTATTACCCATTTATTAAATTTGAGATAATTGAAAATTCTAAAATTTTGAATAATTTTGAGATATTATTGATATTTATTATTTAGTTAGACTATATATAAATCCAATTTTTTTGAAATAGTCCCTAATGGGAAATTCCATGATGTTTTATGTATTCTTCATTTATCAACAAATCTCTTATCTATTTATTATAGCACTTTGATTATTTTAGGTAAGAGAGTTCAACTCACACCCAATCCAGTGGTTATTAGGGAAGAAAATAATTTGTCCATTGTTTCATTTGGAAAATCAGATCACCAATCATGATTGTATACTTTCTCACATTTTAGACATGATCAACCCTTGACTATATAGCTCACTAATTTAGAAAGGGTGAGTAAATTATGGTGTTAGTGATTTATCCATTTCAACTATTTTTACCTAGAGTAACTTAGTCCTCACAACATGGTTTCTAGGTTACCCTGAGTCATGTTTTTTGATGGAGTTTTCCAAGGTTGCATACCTGGTAAGCATCTTAAGGAGAAGTATGATAAATGAAAATCATCAAGAGATGAACAAGTATTGAAGCTTGCTTATAGTGACATTGTTGGCCCATTTCCAAAACCTTCATTTAATAGAAGTAAATACATGATTATTTTAATCAATGGTTATTCAAGGTATTTTTTGGTGTAATATATTAAGTATAAATATGAGGTATTTGATCATTTTTTGGCCTTCAAGGAACTTATATAAAAATAGTCAGGTAAATCCATCAAGATTTTGTACACTGATAATTGTAGTGACTATGTTAGTAACCATTTTGAATAATTTTGCACTTCATAAGGGATTGAACTATAGCATACAAATCCTTATAGTCCTTAGAATATTGGTTTTATAGAATAAAAACATATGTCATTGAATGAAATGGTATTTTATATGCTACACTCTATGTCTCTTGCACTTATTATTGGGCCAATGCTATCATCTATGCTTGTTATATATAAAATAAAGTTTCTCATAAAGAATTAATGTGAGTCAATCTTTTTGAATATTTTAGTGCCTGAAATTTCTCTAAGAAATTGTTCCCTTATTAATTACAAGTGCCTAATTTGTCTAGTTTATTTCCTATCTGCAAATGTTCACCCAAGGTTAAGAGGTCCTATTTTCACCTCAAGTCATTAAAAAACTTCATTTTTATGTTTGTGTTGTAAACCTTATGAAGTATTGATTACAACTAACATTTAATATTTTCATGTTTTAAAAATCTTATAGGGTGTAATGTAAAAAACATTGAAAAGGTGATGACAGTTTGCAGGACATTCTTTGACTACTTACTTTATGGTTCAACCATGGAGCTACCACTAAAGTAAAGGAAGACTTACAAGGGTTTATGTAGCAAGGTTTTGGGTTCTATAAGGAGATGATGCAAATAAGGAATGGCCCCTAATTTTTTTATAAATAATTCATTGATTGATGCATTCTCCTTGGCAAATACTTAGAGTATATATATTATCCATATAAAACACTAATAAACAACATGAAGTAGAGGATTCTCTATGTACCAATTTAAAGCCTTATTCTTATGGTAAGAATCCTTTGGTAATAAATATTTTGTCTAATAACATTGATGATCCTATGGATGTTATAATTATTTAGCTTGAAAATGTTTCAGATGGTCTTCGACCTAAAGTTGGTGGTGCTTTATAATCATCCAAATAAATTTATAATACATCAAGGGACTATCCTTTGAAGTTGATATTGATATTTGAGGCTACATATGTTAACAGTTCAAATTCTCCTAGTGTGGACTAGTCATATGATTGAATGAACTATCAATGTTACAAGTGGACATAATAGAAGCAACCTAAGTATTAATGGTAGTGTCACTATCTCATATGTTGGCTAGAAAATAGATGAGCCAATGTGGAGGTCTTAAGTGCCATGTTGGAATGAAGGTTTTAAGCATGTAGTTTATAAATATAAATCCCCATTCATGCTAACCATGCCACATGGAAGGATATGTAGATAGTAGCCACACTAGTAAACTTTCCATATAAACATGCATGAAATAATGTGAGGTCAAAATTTTGACAATGCTAGGGGATGTGTGGTGGTTGGTAGAACATATAATCTTGACCATAGGTTTGGTAAATTTCAAATGGAAGCATAAAGTTCCACTAGAATTTTAAAGGGTAAAATACAATTAAAAATAAGGTGATGAAAATCCATGGGGAATGTACTTATGAAAAATAATTGTTAAAATTACAATTTGAAATTTGTATTCTCATCTTTAGATATTGAAGTGAAAAGAAGATAATGTGGCATAATAGTGGACAACAAAAATCAGAGAATGGAATGCAATTTTCAATAATCACTTAATTAAAAATTATTGTGGAGATTTTGGATCTCATGGATGTGAACAAAGAGTTTAAAAGGTTTAAAATTTTTAAAGTACACTTTTTGTAGGATAAGGGAGAGTAGGTACTTGGTTAAAAAAGATAACGTGTGACTTCATAGTGTAAATATAGATAAAATAGAATAGAAAATGGAGATCCTAAGGAAAACTTTAATGGAAAAGGAGGAGCAAGAAGATGTTTTGATTTAAGTTAGGATGCACGTAGATTGGTAGAATAGGATGTAGCTTCATTAAAACATACGAAAAATGTTCTCAAGGTAAAGTATGGAGACACCAAGAATAATATTTTTATGATGGAAAAGAGGGTAGTTATGGGATAAAGCACTTTAGAGGCTACATTGTAATATTAACCTAGTCAAGTAACTTCATCAAGAAGAACACCTAATTCTCCATGCTTCAAAGAAATACAAAAATTATCCTTGCCAGAAATTAGAATACAACGAGTTGTAGATGTAGATAAGTCACCTATAATTAATAATAAGTATATGCCACAAGATAATCTACAAGAAAAATAGGCTTACTTTCTCATCCATTTGGGCTCGGATGGCATTATATAAACAACATAAAATTAGTCAACCTGGTGAATGATGAATTAAGATAGAATTTTCGTACAATGCTTGATTCACACTCTATAACTAAATCCAATCATATATTTTTATTTTTATATGTTTTTCCTAGACCATAACTCCATAAAATCTCAAATTATAGCTACAAGTTGTTATCTTGCATTTGGGGAATTTGAACTTTGATTAACATTTTTCAAGGACTACATAAAATCCATGAATGAGTTTGAGATAGGAGACTTGAACTTAGCATCCGAATATTAACAAGGCATAAAAAGGGGCCCAATAAATGTTACCATTAGGTGAATATCAAGGCTTTGAGTCTTTTGAGAGAAACATAGATCTGGGTTTTGTTATTCATCAACTGGTGAATGATTCATAGTCTATTACAATAGATCCTTTCTATGACATTAAATGGGGTTTCAAAGTAGATATAAGTAGGGTGTTATTTAGATTTAAATATTTAGTGTATGATAAAATTTAGGATTCATCATATATTGAAGAGACATATATGAATTATTTACCTTTTACTGACACTAAAAAAGGTAAGATAGAGGACAAGGTAGTTAAAAAAGCATTCAATGTCTTTGCCAAGTTATGTGGATACTAATGGTGTCGATGAATTTGGAAATGCACTTATTAATAGATAAAAATATAAATATGGATCATAATAAAATGGCTAATGAAAGGGTAAGGTTCTAGAAAAATATTCTATAGTATTATCATTTTCTAAACTAGGTAAGAATGTATTTGGATTTAAAATCAAGAAGTCACAAATTTTAAAAAAATGTAGATGAGGCTCTCAAAGTCCCTAGGATATTTGTGTGTGAGAAGTAATTTTCCAAATACTATTTTAAAATTATGGTTAACTCTCCCAAACCCACTGGTCAAAGAAAATTGAGAAAGTCAACTCAAGAGGAAGTTCAGGGAGATTTTAAGGATGAATACAATTTTGCAATTTTGAAAGTGTGAAAATTGTAAATTGTACTTGGATCTCCCAAATCTACCAGTCAACATGAGGTCCTCATAAAAATGGTAACTTTCTAAGCCAATTAAAATTTTGAAAATTTTCAAATTGTATTGGAGTTCCCATTTACCTAAGATAACTTTTGAGTCAAATTGCAACTAAAAATTACAATTTACGAATTTCCAAATTACAATTTGTAGTTGGAGATCCCATTTACCTAAAGGAACCTTTTAGGTAAATGGGAACTCCAACTTCAGTTTGTAGTTTTGAATTTTCTTCTAATTGTAAATTTTAGTTGGACTTCCCATTCCCCTAAAGAAACTTTTCAGGGGACATACAAAAACAAATTACAATTCTACAATTTGTAAATTACAAAATTATTGCTGAGTTTGAGATTTACCCAATATAGATAAAATTACAAAATTTTAAATGAGACTAGGATTTTCTGAAAAATAAAGGAAATTTCAAAATTGTAAAAGGGACTAGAATTTCCCCAAAAAGCTAAAAGGTGATAAGTAATGCATTTATGCATTATAAAATTTGGAGTTAACCCTAAAAAGCAATTGTAAAAAAAGCAAATGTCAATAATGTAAAGTGTTGAAAAATAAATTGGAGCCATAAAGCAAAATGTTAAAAATAACCTAAATTTTGCATTTTCCATTGTTTTTCTTGTCAAACGCTTTGTGGGATAAATATTTCAGGTTTGCAAGTTCAATGTTGGCTAGTCCAAAGAATATTTTTCAAATGGGATTGCATTTGGGGTGTTAAAAATCCATCATTACAATGCAATGTTGTTCTTTGGCATGCATAAGAGGAAGGGAAGTTATCCAAGAATATCCTAAAATTACAAATGATTGGTCAAATGCATCTCTAATTAGTTGAACATGAAGATAAAGGGTTTGTTTGGCCTCCAAAATGAATATTTTCCTTCTAGCTCATGTGAAATGTATTTTCAGCCAATAAATCGAAGGATTTTCTCCAAATATTCACCATTTATTATAGAGGCAATTGAAACAATAATTTTCCTTGCAAATACATGAAGATTATAGGCATGACAAGGAGTATTTTCCATTTGGGAGCATCTTGTAGGAACATTGAGTGTTGACTGTAATTTTATGATATTGAAAATTACTACCCACATTTTTGGATTACAAAAGTTTTAATAAATGTATACATAGAAGGCTTTTCCTCTATTCTAAAGTGGTTTTTTGTTGTTTCTCTCCTATGTCTAGGATCTTTCAAAAAATTTGGGATCCATTATTGTTTGCATTTTTTCTCTATTGCTAAGGTGGTTGCAACTATATAGCCATTAACAAGCACTAAGAAAATTGTAATATGTCTTCCCTATCCAAAAAGGAGTAAATACACCATGCTTGTACCCATGGAATAATTTTTTAACATTGATGTATGTAATATTTTTGTTCAAGATAATGGAAAAAACTTATGGTTTTAATTCTTCCTTTTTGACGAAGTTCAATAATATGTTTTGTAAGTATTGTATATTTGATATTTGGTTCAATGCCTACTATTGGTTATCATTTTTAGTATACATATGGATTATAAACCCTTTTTGAAGTTTAATTTGCAAATATGTTGTTGAATAACTCTTTAGGTCACCCTAGGAAAAAGTGTTTGAGAATATAAGTGTAGTATATGTTTTAATGTTTCATGAATACATTGGGTATTTACATTTCATTAGCACTAATAAATACAAATCAATCCTAGAAGTTCCCACCATCTTGCATCTATGTTTTTCTACATATTTAAAAAGGAATAATTTCATGAATGTTGAAACAATTACTAGTGTTTGAAAACCACCATCACATCACTCTTTTTTTTACAATTATATAACTCTCCTACCCTTTTATTCCCTAAAACTAATACAACTATTGCATATTTTAAGTATTATTTTAATTTTAGATGCATGAATCTTGCATACTTAAAATGTATCTATACTTTGTGATTTCAAGATCAGTATTGCATTCTTCCATTCATCCTTTCATTATTGAAAAATTCATTAGAATGAATGTTTTAATCATATACCGATGTATCTTCAGTAGCTTTTATGTGACCTAGTGTATTTGTTCATTCCTTGTGACAACCCTTCTTGGGTGGAGTGAATAAGTTTCATTATGTCATAGTCATATTTGTGTTTCTTTGGGTTAAAAATACCAATGCAGCTTGAATTACAATATCACTCCATGTGAGCAAGTTATCACTTAGTTCCTCTTACCTTGGTTTAGGTCGAGCCATAAGTAATAAGGAGCTAACCATACCATCTATGGGTACCTCCCACTCATCATTTGCTTCCAGTCAAGCCATGTGTTAAACTCTTCCCTAACTATAATGACATATCAGTTTGTTTATCATCCATGTTTTCCATTTTTATTCAAGTGTGCAAGGCTGAATAAAAGAGATATACAACTAGGAACCAATACTAAATTGGAACCATTGCTAGAGAGTAATTAAGGACATTATCACTTATGTTACTGGGGACTCTTGTAGAAAGCTATTAAGTTTAGGGTTGAAGAATTTTTATGCCTACCTTTGTTTTATTTTAACTATATTTGGTGCATCAATCCTACCACTCTATTGACACCATTATTAGGGATAATTTTTATCACTCGTGTTGTAGGGGACTCTTGTAGAGAGCTGAATATTTTTGGTTCTAAAAGTTATCTATATTGGAATGTTTGCTAAGGTAATCTCAGTTGTATTTTTAGACAAATTTTGTTGGTATTATTTCATGAATTTTAAATTTGATTTGATTTTATTTTAATTCACTACTCTGACCCATCAATAATAGTAGCACTCTACTAGGAAAGTTATCAAAAATTTGAAAGATTTGATAAATTGACTTTTGCTACATTTTTTACAAAGAGATATTAAAATTACAAGTTAGAAGATGATTAACCTTTTTTGAACATAAAGCCAAAAATTTATATCTCTATATTCATGTCTCATCATTATATTTAGTAAAGTATTTTTTCAAGATGTATCGAAACTGGTTCATTAATTTTTATATTATAGATTTTTTATTCTAGTGATGATTCTAACTTTACCATCTAGTTTCAAGGAAGATCAATGCCTATTTTGAATATCTTTGTTATGTTTTATCTTTGATTATTTTCTTTCTTGTAAATCTAGAATAATTGAGGTTAGATTTCAAAGGTGATTCATGAAAACAACTTGTCTCACCCTTAAGTATTTATCAAAGAAGCAGACAAGTTTGAAGGCTAATTAAAGGGAAAAATTTAGCTGCTAAAGAGTGTCTAGACTACCAAAATTATGATAATATTTAAATTTTTATTAAACTTACTATTATTGAGGGCTATCATAACTCTCTAAATAGTTATGAAACTTATAGACCCATTTACTATCTAGATCCTTCTCAACTAGCTGAATCTCCTCTTAATTTTAAACCCCTAATCCCACCTCACTCACCCCCTCATAGCCTGTAACCATTTGTTCATGAACTTGACATTGAGACAATCATGAGGCATAGGGATCAAGATGAGAATGAGCATATTTTATTATATATTACTATATTCAGAGCTATCAATTTTGATGAAATGGAATTCTATCCCAAAGTAGTTTCAAACTATGTAGGGACCACTTTATGAAGTTTTAAAGGAATAATTTAGTAACTGGTGATTAGCACTTGAGGGATTTCCATAGTATCATTGAGTGTTATGATTTTTAGCATGAGGATGTGTGCATAAAATTATTTATGCACATCCTAGAAGAAGACACTCATGAGTGGTGTAATTGCCTTCCTCAAAAATGAATTGATTCATGGGAAGAAATGAAGAATATTTTTAAAATTAAATATGGTGATAGAATTGATCCAAGGCTTATTCTAGATAAGTTTGAAAACATCAAGAATAACCATAATGAGTTTTTTCATGACTTTAATACATAATTCCAAAAGACCATGATGCGGTTACTTGAGAACATCAGGCCTAGTGATACATCCTGCTTGATCCAATATTTTGATGCCTTTGATAAGATGGTTGTGTATTACTTGAGGAACAAGGCTCTAGAAAACCTATGATTTCCATTAAGTATGGACATCCAAATTTAAAATAACATAAAGGCTATATAAAAACCATTGAATATGTAGGATTATGTGAAGTTGGTTAACATGGAAAAAATGCAGTCCACCAAGATAACAAACATTGAGGAAATTATGAAGACTTTGACCACCATTGTCAAAGAAATGTCTTATAAGCTACTCAGGGAATATATCTAGATTTGAATCAACCACAAAGAAGCCCTATTTTCCATAATCAATACATTGATAGAGGGAAGAGTCCTTCACATATTGAATGAATGGATAGAAATCACAATAGAGGGGTTGGTAAAGAAGTACCTAATCTATTAAATGTCAAAGTGAATCTTGTAAATTATGATTTATATATTTATTGGTGTGACAAGTGATTCCTCCCAGATCATCCTTGTGATAATACTAAACCAATTAATGAAGATGAAACTGAGTCTAAATCATCTGATGATGAGATTTTAATGTTCAATTGTCAAGACTCCTGAGGTGAGTTGTTTGCCTCCATAGAATTAGTAAGTGTTATGAATATTGATCAGTTTTGTTGTGTAGTCAATAAGGTAAGTGTCCCAACTTTTGAATTTTCTTTTAATGTTAATATGACATAAACATACAAATTAGAAATTTATGATTTTTAATTCTTACTTTCCATGATGATTAAGAAATATGATGGGGGGATTCCTTTGGTTAAGGATAGGTGGATACTAATTAACCCAACAGTTTCCCAAGAGAAGGAATACTACTTGAGAAGTAGGCAACTAGGTGATGCTCATCAAGACACTACCCCTACAAATTCAAGGGAAGGGGATGAAAATAAGGAACTAAATAAAACAACATTAGTTCCAAAATATTTTAAACCTATGCCCATTTATAGAGTTTCCAAACCAAAAGCTACTCCACCCAAGAATATACTACCCATACTGTCTAGTATTTCTAAGGGTGTGAGTGATGTTAAACATGCAAATTCATCCCAACCTATTCAAATTCAGACTTTAAGTGATTTTATTCTAGCTAAAGCTATTGTCAGCCTTTAAACTAGTACTCCTCTTCCTCGGTATAATGTGTGTGAAATGCCCCAAGTGTTGAGCTAACTAAAAATCACCGTGCCACTAGTTGAGTTATTATGAATACCTAAAAATAGGAAGAGGGTATTTGAATACATGGAATTTGGTAAAAGATGAGATTAAAATGAAATCAATTCACCCTAAATACTCCTAGATGAAGATGAAAAATCAAAAGAGGTTGTTGAACCAACTGCAAAAGCCTACTTCAGAACTGCATTGGTATACAATCAACTAAATGTGGATATATTTTACACAACCCTCTTGATCAATGGTATTATTGTTCATAACTAAATGTTTGATTCTAGAGATTATTGAAATGTGATTCCCCTAGGTATCATAAATGAGCTCAAATTTAATATTACATTAGCCTTTGGAAAAATGTTATGCCATGGATTCATGAGAGGTTCCATTTATTAGACAAGTAAAAGTGTTAGTGTTACATTTAGCAGTGCATCCTAGTATGTTTTGAATATAGACATGGTAGTTGTGGAATAGCTACCTAAGTGGGGGATGTTACTATCATGAAAATGGGATAACAACATGGATGAAAGTGTACAAATGGAGATTTATTATGCCACCATTATTTTATATGATAAGAAGGTCAAATTTTTTAGAGATCTGAATATGTTCCAAGTAATTGAAGATCTAAAATGTGATCTGAATGAGTTATTGTACATGGATGTTGAGATCATAAAAAAAATTTGAAATATTTATTTTTATGAATAGCCTATTGTTCTTGATGTTTAACTTGACAATGAAGGTGAAGTTTAGAAGATATCTTTTGATGGGGCTTGCTCCAATCTTGGAAATAGAGATGTGGTTATCTTTTATGCCCCTTATGGTAAATGTTTCAAGAATTATTTTAAGTTATAGTTTGAGTACACAAATAATAGTATTGAGTATAAGGCACTCTTTCTTGGTTTATGGATTGCCCATGAAAATGGAATTAAAATTTTGATTGTAAAGGGTGATTTTGAGCTAGTGGTTAAATAGGTATACAGTGCTTATGCCATTAAAAATAAAAGGTTGAAATAGTATCAGAATGCTATTTGGTATTTCATTGAATTTTTTGATGCATTAAACATTTGTTATCATGATATCAGTTTTAATGAAGATGATAGACATGCAAGGTTAGGTGATCAGTTTGATATTGAAAATGTGAACCCTCATTGCTAGAATTAAGTGGAGGTACTTGTTAGGAATTTAATCCTATACAATGTTCATCATTGTCATGTGTTTAATGATGATGGAAAAATTGAGACATTTCTAAATTGTGAATCAAAATTCCATGATCAACTCATAGACTTAGAATCCATGGTTCAGTTTTATGACAGGAAGGAAGCCTTGTTTGGGAAGGATATTATTCAGCTGAAAACAAACACTCTCCTGAGGGGACTGGTAAGTTTAGAATAATATTTTGATGGAGATAATAGAATTAAAATTTTAGATTCATTTATTTCAAAATATGTGACTAAGTATAATTTGGGTTTTCCTAAGAATATGGAAAGTTTGGCTAGGTACTCACTTAAGTGCAGCTAAGAAGCAAGTTTACATGCAACTACTAAAAAAGTATAAAGACTATTTAACATTGTCTAATTTTGAATTAAAACCATATAGGGAAGACTTTTTTTAGCATGTCATCCCATTACAGCCTGATAGTAAGATGTTTAGGTAGAAGTAAAGACCTATTAAACCCATCTAGGTTACCAAGATGTAAGATGAGTTAAAGAAGCTATGGGATGGTGGGATTATTCATCCCATTTGGTATTTATCATGGGTGGAAAACTTAAATCTTTTATGGAATAAAAATGGCAACATCTACTTGTGTGTGACTTTTGGAATTTGAGTAAAGCTTCTTTAAAGGATAGTTATCCCCTACCCAATATGGAAAACCTGCTACAAAGTGTTACTAGATCAAAAATGTTATCCACTTTAAATGGTTTCTTAGAGTATAACTAGGTTGTGTTGAAGGAATCTGAGAGACCCAAGACCACATTTACAATACCTTGGGTCATGTATGTATATATGAGGATGCCTTTTAGGTTAATGAATGCTAGTCAAATATTTCAATGAGCTATGCACATTAATTTTGTAGGGGTAATTAGCATGTTTATAGTTCTGTATTAGGAGGACATTACAGTGTACTCTAAGACTAGAGAGGAAAATTTGGAGCATCTAGAGAAAGTGATCATTAGATACATGGAGTTTAGCATTTTGATTAATTCAAATAAATGTCATTTTGGGGTATAAAAGGCCAAGTTACTAAGACATATAGTGTCTAAGGATGCTATCCTGATTGACCCCAAATAAGTAGAAGCCATGATAAAGTGCCTATCTTATAGTCCAAAAATGGAATTCAATCCCTCTTTGGACAAATTAAATTCATCAAGAGGTTTGTGTCTAAATTTATACATATTAATTTGCCTATTACATCCATGTTGAATAAATACCAAACCATCCAGTTGGAAGAGAAGGTTGTGCAAGCATTCAATGACATCAAAGGATCCTTAAAGTCCTCCCCTATCTTGACCAGTCCTGATTACACAAAAGTATTTAATAAATTATCTTTTGCATCATATAATACTATTGATATTGTCTTGTTGCAAAAGAATGAAGATGATCATGAACAACCCATATTTTTATTTAGAAAAGATATGTAAGGTTCTAAACTAAATTATATCATTATGGAAAAAGAAGCCTTTACTCTCTTGAAAGCTATTAAAACATTCAAACCTTACATTTTGAGTTTGAAGATTATTGCTTATGTCTCGCGTATGACTGTGAAGGACATCTTGACTCAGATTGAAGCATATAATAAGATATACAGGTGGGTCAACAAGTTGCAAGGGCACAACATGGATATTCAAACCACCAAGTTAGTATGAGGGATGGGTCTATCCAACGTCATGGATGAGATCAATTTGTAAGTCATTGAGGTAAAAAATGTTTTTTTTCAATGTTGATGATTCCCTATGTCAAATTAGCATATATTTATAGTATAAATACATTGTCTATTAATTAAAAAATGTAAATTATCACCCCAACTTGGAAAAAAACAAAATGAGAACTCTAAAATTTATTTCCTAAAAATACCTCTTGACTGAGAATGGACTATCATGGAAGAATCTAGATGGGGTTCTCCTAAGATGCTTAGTAAAAGAATAAACTGCCCACCTAATTGAAGACTTTCATAGTGGATTATGTGGTGGAAATTTTTCACCTAAATTTATAGCTCATGAAATTTTGAGAGCTAGTTATTGGTGGATATCACTATTCAAAGATGTTGGTTAGAAAATTAGAAGATGCGAGAAATCTCAGCACTTTGCTAGGAGATTGAAAAATAATGGTTCTCTTCCTTTTAAACTTGTGGTTTTTGAATGCCCTTTTATACAATGACAAATATATTTCTTTGGGTAAATTATTGATTCATCAAGAGTGGGACATGGATGAATACTAGTTGTGACTGACTACTTCACAAAATGGGTTGAAGTGGTCCCTTCAAAGAAGGCTAGACACCAGGTAATTAAGGATATTTTTTTGAATCAATTTATTTATAAATTTGGCATGTTTATCAGAGTAATTATTGACAATTCCATAACTTTCAAATATAAGCCTATGGTGGTATTATGTAAAGAGTATGAAATCAAATTAGCTTATGCTTCCAATTACAACCCTTAGGGAAATGGGCAAGTAGAATTAAGTAACAAGAACTTACTCAAGGTTATTAAATGAACTTTGTAAGTAAATAAGAAGTGGGGTTAATGGTTGAAATTTTCCTTGTAGGCTAATAGGATCATGCATAAGAGACCTATAGGAAAAATCCCTTTTGTATCAACCCCATTGGGTTAGACGAAGATATAGATGAATTTTTCTAATTAAACATATATAAAAAATATATATTACACTACAAAAATCTATATAAACCATAAAAAATACACAAGGTGTGACAATAGAAACAAGCATAATACATGACATAATATTGATCTTTAATATCACGAGAGTACACATCATAAAGTAAATATAGAAAGTAATAACACTAAATCATCTACAAATAAACAAGTTTATAACCACCACTACCAATATAAAATAAATAGTTATTAAAACTATCATGATAATATTTAATAATAAATACAATCCAATATATTATACATATAAGATACATCAGTCCCCTGGAGTATGGTTCCAAAACTCAAGTATCTGTGGCAATCTCAAGTGTTGTCTCAATAAGTAATATTTTTTTGGGGGAGTGAGAGTATCAACCAAGAACTATTCCACACCAACCATGGACCGATGATTCTCAACACTAATACCATCAGGAAATGCCCCTCCCTTCATGGATAAGTAGAGAGTGATGGTGTGGGAATCTAGTGAGACAAGCAAGTACCCATGTTCTGTATGATTTCTAAACTAAACATGTAGTGTATCATAGATTTTTTTTCTACTGAAAGTTATCACACAAACATCTAAACCATACTCATGAAATTATAATGTCTAACTAAGCATATTATGGCTCAATGTTTTGTAAATAATAAATAATAATGATCTAGATCATTAAAATTCATACACACCACTTGATTACTACATTCATCTATCATGGTGACACTAGTAAGTCATTGAAGTCTATCTCACTCTTTACTCTATATCAGCAATGTAGATTGGTCAAATACAATTCAATGATAAGATTCATTTAATTTACAACCTACTATCAAACACATTATTTAACAAGCCAAACATAGGAGTAACCAAAGCATATATTTATTTGGTCAAACATATGAATGAATCTAACATTAATATATATCCCATTCTAGAAATAATCACTATAGTTTATACCACTAGGGTAACTACATAATCAACTATATATTCAAATAACATAATTTGTTCCTAGATATTCTACACCCTATGATAATCCATATTACCATAGACTAGTGTTTTTACGAATGACTACTAATTATTCCAAAATCAATCATAATAAGATAATCATAGCTAGATGGAAACACAGACTTATATTCAAGAAACTAGATTTAATGAAATAAATCATACTTCATGTGGAGAACAATAATGAAATACCATATCATTCATTTCACTATCTATAGGCTATATGCATATATACACATAATCTTACCCACTATCACAAAACACACTAGTCATAGAAATAATCAACATGTATACATATAATCAATCAATGTAGATATGAATTGGGGCATAATAATTATAGTATGTACAATATATGTGCAACATACATTTATAATTTAGTAATTTATGCTACCCCATACTATCCTAAGTTCCCAACTACATAAAAAACACATAACACAAAATTAGGATTTCAAGATTCAAATGATCCACATACATAATAACAATCAACTAAGTATGGAATTATACCACTTGGGTGTATCCTAGGTCTAAAATACATACTAGAATTAAAAGTACCATAACTATAATCATGTATCATGATGTACCATTATATGCTAGATATAACCAAACAATTATAAATGTTAACACTCTCATGATATGTACCACAAACAAATATTATATACTAAATACTGACAGTCAGTCATTCATTCATTTGTAGTTAAACAGAGAACTCATAACCATGAATAATTAGCATAACCACTTATATGAAACATCTAATAACATAACTAATTTTTAGTGATTAGGAAATGTAACACATGGGCAAAGGAAATATACAATGTGTATTTTTTATTTACTAAAGTTTAGATGGTTTTCAAATTGAGAATATTGGCATACAATGATATAATAATTTGGTATTAGAGGTTATTTATTTGATTATTTGTCTTTCTTCTGCAAGGGATTCATTGATCTAGCATTGATGGAACAGATTAATAGATGTCTATATGCAACATTGTAATCCACTATAGCTAGCATAATTTAACAGTAAAAGACATAAGCCATGTCATTCCCTTGAAGTTTGATGTCATACATAAAAATACAATCTTTACATTAAAAATGGCTTGTTTTGGGTGTGAAAATATATCTAATATATAAATAATAACTTGTAGATAATAACCAAGTTGTAGAACAAACAAATAAAATGACTACAAATTCTTATATGGTGACCCCCAGTGGCGTAGTGATTTACTACGCTATGTGACGCTTGTTTTAAAAGTACGTTAGGAATTATTACACATTTTTTGATGCCTAATTGTAGATACTTACAAAAAATATGAATCATATCATTGATATATAATGGTTAACAATGATTCAAATTTATAATAGGGGTTAATTTATTTTAGATCTAATCATCCATATAACAATGATTAAATAAGTTACACATCATTTTCCTATTATATTCTTTAATATGTTATGATTAATATGAAATATACTACCTCATGATCATTTTTATGCCACTAAGACCCAAATTATCCATAATTATTATATATCAAGCATACCATACTCTTAAAGGACTACATAAACATTTTTATTTTCTACATAGATTTATATGAATAAATTGTGGATGAAGAGTATAGAAAAATAAATTCAAGCACTTCACCCTACACAGAAATTAAATATGCTTGAGAAAATAATTAATATAATATAAATACAACACCTATTTGTTGAGTCTATTATTGATTATCTTTTCCCATTTTCCAATGTTATTCCCCTTGTTTCCCCTTTCACTCATCTTCTCTAATTCATAAGATGATCCATTTCAAAATCATTTCCAATGTAAAATAGGTGCAACCTCCACTTTTTTTAAAGATTTTTTATTTTATTTTGTTATATATTTTTTAAATCATTTTTTCTCCTTATTTAATATTTTCTTCTTCTTTTTAATTCTTTTTATTTTTAATTCTTTTCTTTTTGTTTACCACTTTTCTTCTCAATGGAAATTTCTAGATTATAACATTTTACTTAATTTTACTCAAATTTACAATAATAATAAGATTTGTTAATTATAATTTAAAATTTTCATGACTTGTTAATGATTAAATTATAAACTAATAACCTAAATTATTATAATAAATCATATCTTGAAACATTCATGGCCACACACAAAACAATTCCACAAACCATTAAATTATGCTCGCAAACCAAAGTATAAACAACTATCTAATGAAAATGGAATTAAACACACTTTTGTAACCATTAAATTACATATATAATCATGTGCTAGTTTTTTATGGTGTGTACAAATTACTAATTAATTTCTCTATCATCCTTTGACATCTCGATCTATGTCATCATATCTCATGATTTTCTCCCTCTAACATGGTCTGAGAGATGACTTTTTGTACATCTATCTCATGAAAAAATAGGTAGTTAAGCCATAAAATTGATGTTATACATTCACCATAAAATATAAATGAAAGTAAAAATCAACATGATCATAAAGTAAACATATACTTATAATTAACCCATAGTAGTGTGATCATGTAACCTAAACAATATCTTACTACCCCATATCAATATATATCTTAGCTTAGTTGAAAATAACCAAATATTAATCTTATAGATATAGATATCTATGGATAATTAGTAAGTTTTAATGTCAATGAATCATGATGTATCACCTATTGAGCTTGTTCATGCAGCTAAATCAGTTTTGCCTATGAATTTATAGTCACCAAATTATAATTTTAAAAAACAACTATAATAAGATGAACAAATCAACCACTATGAAAGCAAGATGAACCAGATTATTGATTTTGATGAAATTCAAAAACAAGCTCATGAAAGGCATCTCAATTTTTATGAAATATTAAAGAATATATTTGATAAGAAAGTTAATGAAAAAACTTTTTACATTGGTGATATGGTTCTAGTTTGGGATATTAATCATGAGGAGAAAGGAAAGCATGGAAAATTTGATGGTTTTTGTATGGGTACCCATTCCATTCAATTTTTTATTGAGGAACACAATTTATGCTTGAGAGACATGGATGGTGAAATACTAGAGCTATTAATTAATGGTAGACATCTAAAACACTTACTCGTCTAAGCCTATGCTTATGTATAGTATTGTATAGTGTATAGTCTTGTTGCTTTTTTTTTTGTTTCCCCTCTACTTTAGGCCTTGTTTGTATAGTTTATTTCATAATTTTTATCATGTGTTCATTTTCATATCCTTCTAATGTATTTTTATTGATTTGCCTTGTTTTGATGAGTTTCTATCAGTGTTTTCTATGAAATTGTCAAGTGTTGACTCTCTCATCCAATGGATTGGCACCTAGGCTTGTGTTTAAGTGTTATTTACACACATGTATGAGGTTTACATCCCTAGGTGAGAGATATCATTAATGATAAAAATTTAATTGAGCAATTATGCACTTGTTGAATATAAGTACCATAATTATCTACCTTGTTTCCTATCTACAAGTGTTTGTCCAAGGTCAAGAGGTCCTATTTTCAACTCAAGTCATTAAAAATTATCATTCTAATGTTTATTTTTAAAACCCTACGAAGTCTTGATTTCAAATAACATTTAATATTTTCATGTTTTAAAGGCTTACAAGGTGTAAAGTAAAATGCAATGAAAAGGGGATGATAGTTTACAAGACATTTTTTTACTACATTAGTTATGGTTCAACCATGTAGATACCACTGAAGTGTACAAAGATTTTCAAGGAAGCATTTATGTAGGAAGGTTTAGGGTTATATAAGGAGATGATTCAAAAAATGCATGGTCTATAATCTATTTAGTAGTAATCATTGATTGGTGCATTCTCCTTGACAATTACTTAAAGTATATATATTGTCCATCTCAAACAATATTGAACACCATGAAGTATGGGATTTTATGAGTGCCACATAAAAGGATTATTATTATGGGAAGACTCCTTTGATAATAAATACTCTATATATCAACATTGACGATGTTATGGTGATATAGTTTGACATCTTGAAGATGTTTTAGGTGGTCTTTGATTAAATTTGGTGGTGCCATATCATCATCTGACGGGATGCCCAATACATCAATAGACTATACAATGAAATAATTATTGATATATGAGGTTCAATATTGTTGGATAATTATAAATGATGTCATGTTGATGTCATGGAGGTACCTTAGTGACTGGATGAAGTGATTTGATAGGGTAAATGACAATGACAAAGTGTGTAATGTGATTCTCTTAGTGTGCTTGATGTTGGATTGGTCGATCTTCTATTTTATCATGGTTAGAGATGTTTAAGGATTATTATGTTGGTTCGAACATGTCAAAGGGGTCCTCTAATAAGTTTTATATGATTTTAGTTCTTATGTACATGATATGATTTCATTTATTTGATCATTGTTTTCATCTAGACAATTTTGGTCAAGTGGTAGAAAATCTAACTAGGCAATTTACTGACATCACCACTGCCACATGTAGATGAATAAGGGGAATTGGTAATATGGTTGTGATAACATTAGTCCCTAGTTCTTATGTAATAAATCTTAGATCATGAAATTAAGCATGAAAAAATATATTCTATGTGTAAAGTTAGGCTCCTAGGCATTATGATAGTGTTTTCCTATTCTTAGCCAAATTTATAATATGACAAGAAATGCTGAGTAAGCATATTGATGATTATATTTTTAACACATGTGAAAATTTTAGGAGAAGGTGATCATATTGTTTTGTTTAGTTTTGTGCCTATTTTATTTATGTTAAATTTTATGTCAAGCACAAAATCATGACAAAAGACATGGATGTTTAAAGTCGGCCTCCCAAACATGTTTTTGACATAGTTATGTCTATGGTAGAAAAAATTGATTGAGAATTTTATTGTCAGTATATCTCACATGTGTAAGGGTTATAGGATCATATTTTCACATTGTTGGATTCTCATATATGATGAGATCATATGGTCTAAATTTTAGAACATACGCTTGAGAGATGTAAAAGATATGGAGGTGAAAAATTGGCCTTCTAGGTATATTGCAATGGTTCCCATACATTGTTATTTTTTCACAAGTTAAAATTTGAGTAAAATAAATAGAAAAATTTCTCCAAGATGTCAGTAAGTATGGATATGGTGTCAAATATTCAATTTTTAATCCTATCCAGAGATAAATATTTATCTTTTTCCATGGATCAATGGTGAGTGGGTGATCATATAGATTGATATCAATGGTGCACATTAAATTCAAGAGGTCAAAGTGAAAGTTTTCTATAATTATTAAATTTAGGACAATATTAAAGATGTCAATGGAATGCATAAGGTCAAAGTTACCATGATAAGGTCTTAATGCTTTAATATCCTTCAATATAGTGAAGGATATTAAAGCATTAAGACCAAGTTTCAATATGTTGAGGTAAATAATTCTATTTTCATTGTTGATGATTCCTTGAGTCAGTTTAACATGTCTCCATGATATAAAGACAATTTATATTACATGAAAATTTTTAATTATCCCCTTGACATAGACAAGACTTAAATGAGGACTTTTAATCTTGTTTCCAAAAAGTACCTCTTTAATGAAAATGGACTTGCATAGAAGAATTTGAATGGTGTTCTCCTAAAATACATGCTAGAATAACAAATTCCTTACCTAATTGAGTACTTATATAGTAGATTATGTGGTGGCCATTTTGTACCTAAAGTTATAGCTCATAAAATTTAGAGAGTTGTTTATTCTTGGCATTCAATAATCAAATATGTTTCTAAATTTTTAGAAAGTGTGAGATGTGTCGGCACTTTGCTACAAATATGAATGATTCTCATTCACTTCCATTATAGACTATGATGATTGAAGGCCCATTTAGATAATGGGGAATGGATTTAATTGTAGAAATTATTGATTCATCAAGCACTAGACATATATGGATATTATTTTCAATTGAATACTTCACAAAAGTGGTTGAGGTGGTCCTTACAAAGAAGGATACACACTAGGTGGTTATGGATTTTTTGATAATTTGAATTATTTGTAGATTTGGTATGTATTTTAAGGTTATTGATGATAATTACATGAGTTTAAAAGATAAACCTTTAGTGGAATTATATAAAGAGTACATGATTAAATTGACCTATGCTTCCAATTACAACCCTTTGAGAAATGGGTAAGTAGAATCCAATCACAAGAACTTGCTCAAAATCATTAGATAAACATTAGAAACAAATAAGAAGAAGTGGGGTAATAGCTAAAGTTTTATTTGTGAGATGACAAGATCACTCCCAAGAAAGCTACATGTAAAAGCCTTTTTGAGCTTTTCTATGGAGCTTAATTAGTTTTGCCTATGAATTTATAGTTTACAACCTATCAACTCATCCAACAAATAGAAGATGATGAGAAAACCAACCACTATGTAAGTAGGATGAACAAAATTATTAATATTTATGAAATTAAAAGGAAAGATCATGAAAGACACCTCAATTTCAAGGAAAATTTGAAGAATATATTGGATAGGAAGTTCACTCGAAGAACCTTCCAAGTAGGTGATCTAGATCTACTTTGGGACAACAGGCATGTGGAGAAAGGTAAGCATGGAAACTTTTATGCCTTGTGGATGGGTCCCTATTCCATTAATTGTCATATTAGGGAACATAATTTCTTCCTGAGAGAATTGGATGGTGAAATATTGGAGTTACCAATCAATGGAAAACATTTGAAAAACTTCCTTGATTGAGTCTATAACTATGTACATAATCGTATAGTGTATAGTCTTATTATTTTTATTCTTTGTCTCCCCTTTACTTTGGGACTTGATTTTATAGTTTCATTTGATATTTTATTTTCATTTGTTCATTTTTAGATCCTCCTAATCTCTTTTTGTCAGTCTAACCTATTTTGTTGAGATTTTATGGGTCTCTATTGATATAATTTTCTCTAAGTGTTGACTCCTTGGCCCAATGGATTGGCATCTAGTCTTATATTTTTGGGATCTTTACACATCCATAGGGGGTGTACATCATCAAGTGAGATAAAGTGTTGGTACCCAAAATTATGCTTAAGTAATTGAGCCTTGTTAAGCATATATTCCTAATTTGTTTAGCCCATTTGTTGTTTTCATGTGTTCATCAAAGGTTAAGTGTCATGTTAATTTAGTATTTACTATCCTTTGGCTTATCAAAATCCAATTTTAATTCATTTTTGACCACCTTAAGAATCTTGTTCCAATTTCCTTAACTTAGGCCCTTTGATTTAAATTCAAATTGGTGGGATCGATTTACGTGGGAATGTTTTAAATATGCCATTGACTTAGTTCAAATTTTATACTAAGGTTTGGTCATGTTTATTACCATGACCAAACCTTAGTATAAAATTCTTATTTGGTCCCCTTTTATATCCCATGTCATATTGTAGTTAATGTTTGGTCCCTTTGTTATAAACTTAGATCAAAGTCCTATCTTAAATAATCCATTATACCTATTAATGCATCAAAAACATAGGCCATGACTTTATACTAGGTCTTTTATTTCCTCAAACTTTGACTTAATTGTTTGCATCAATAACTTTGAACCAATCACATCTAACCTAATCGTTCACAATTGAATAGAGTCTATTGAATATGGGAAAGATGATTAGATGGATCGTGATCAAAGATAAAAAGTCAAAGTGACGTAGGATAATCATGGATGTGTTGAGTGTTGATCTTATACAGTATGATTAAAATTTTGAGCATGTTCCCATTGATTAATGTTACATATCAAAGTGTAAAAATATTGATCAATGATACATAATAGGTTAAGATTTCAATGAATCTCAAGGTGAATGCAAAAATGACAAGTGGTGTAACTTCATACCATAAATTAAATCTTGAATACTTATCAAAAGATCAATGATTTGCATTAAAATGTAAACATTTTGATCAATAGAGTGTAATGAGTCAAGATGTTTCAATGAAGATATGAGGAAATGTGAGATCATCACATGGAAAAAACATATTAACCAAGGAGAACTATTAGACTACAAAGTGTAGAAGTCCTATGGGACTACAAAGTGGCATGACCTTAGGGCTAAGTATAGATAGAAACTAAAGGTATTCTACCCCTCAGATCATGATATGATGGAGCATGTTCACTCACCTAAATAATATTTGATGGTGAGAGATTGAACTGTACATGTCAACAAATTTAGGATGAACACAACAATGACAAGGGTCATAATCATACAAAATATTACAAGATAGCCAATGTCATTCAATCCTTTGGATCTAGATCAATGGTCTATGATTATTTGTGTAAGGATAATTAGATGATATGAAATAGAAGAAGTTTTTTTAACTGATAATGATCACAATTTTATTTAATAAATAGAATGATGTGGCATTTCCACACAGGTAGACAACTCACATTAAATATTCCTTTGTAAAGGCATATGCAACCTATAGAACATGTCGCCTATAGGTGAGTCATAGTTGAACAAGGTCAATGGTAAATGTTTGATCCTAGGATTAAAGGATCAATGGAGCTTGTTTGATTAGAGAAAATGAGATCAATGTTGATAGATGAAGGTGGACATTTCAACGAATCTCAAATCCAATGTGGCATGCCACTTATCAATATGTCACAATATTTGGCTTAAGAGTTGAAATTGATAGCTTCTGCATGGATGCGCAAGAATTTAAAGCACAAAATAAGGCTTGTGGACCATTCCAGAGCATACTTTTAACTGTGGATCATTTTTTACCTTTACCATAGATAAAGAATCTCAATGCCATCATTTTAAGAGTAGGTTTTTACATGGCATGCATGAGATGAAAGATAACTATATATGAAGTTCTAGTCATCTAAATGAGTGGTCAGAGGCATCTCTAGATAGTTACACATAATGAAAAATCTTTTTCAAATTTTACCACAAGAATTTCACCTTTTAGATCATGTGAAAAGGCATTTCTAATCAATAAATCAAAGGATTTATTGCAACTCCTCATCATCATTTATAAAGGTAATTAGAGGAATGATTTTCATTTCAAATGGATGAAGATTTTAGGCATGATAAATAATATTTTCTTGTTGGGATCATCTTGGTGGATTTTGATGTACTACTTTGAAATTTTGAAAATTACAACCAACAGTCCTAGATTTGAATATAGTAAATAATGTATAAATAGAGGGCTTCTCCTCTATTATCAAGGTTGTTGTTGGTTGTTCATTTTCTCTAGGTCTAGGTTTTTAAAAGATTTATGGGATCAAATGTTGTGTGTAGATAGTGTCTCCCTTTATAACTTGGTTTTAAGTTTACATCCATTAGCAAGCTTTGAGACCTTATTTATGTCCCCCTTGTCAAAAGAGAAAACTCACCACGCTTGTCCCCATGGTAGTAATAAGAAAATTGATGTATGTAATATTTTATTACAAAGTTAATGGAAAATATTTGTGGTTCTTACTATTTAATTTTGATGAAGTTCAACAATGTGTTTTTCAAATATTGTTCACTAGATATTTAGCTCCATGCTTAATATTGGTTTTCATTTAAAGCATAGATCTGGATAAAACCCTTCCTACATTATTTTAGAATATGTTATGTAATAAATTTGTTAGGACACCCAAGGTTTATGGATTCAATGGGAAAGAGTACGTGAGATTCTAGTTATAATGTATGTTTATAGGTTTTTATAATCATTTGAGTATTTGAATTCGAATGGAACTAATGATTATAAATTACTCTTGGTAATTCCCACCATCTTGCATTTTATTTTATTTTATATTTTTGAAAATAATAATGTCATGAATACTGCAAGATACCCTATTGTTTGGAAACCACTGGCATAACACACCCTTTCTTACAATTATCTTACTATCCTACCCTGTAAATAATACACACTTTTCATACTATAAGTGTTATTTGCCCTAAAAATATATAAAATCTTGCCTATATAACATGTGTTTGAATTTTTTTCTTTGAATCATAATGATGTAGTTTTTCATTTGATCCATGTGGTTGAAAATGTTATAGAATAAATATTAAAGTCATATACTCGTATATCTTCATTAGCTTGTATGTGATCTAGAACATTTTTCATTCTATGTGATAACCCTTCCAAGGTGGATTAAACAAGTTTGTTTGTACCTTGGTCAGATTTGTGTCTCTTTGTGACAATAATCCCCATAAGGTTGAATTTTATAATATATCCATGTGAGCAAGCTACCACATAGGTTCTCTTAACTTGGTTCAGGTAGGCCAAAAGTAGCAAGGTCCTATCCATACCCTTTGTTGGTCCCTCTCAATAATTTTCTCCATTCAACCCATTCCTACTACTAAACCCTCCCCTAGCTATAATGACATATCATTGGGTTTTTCATATTTTTTTCCCATTTTATTTAAGTGTGCAAGGTTGAATGAAAGAGGTGTATAATTGGGAACCAACAAAATGTAGTGATAATTTCTTTTGTCTCATTTCTTTTTGTGACACTTATATGATTTTTTATTAAACATTTTTATTCTTTTCATAAATGGTTTTACAAAACAATAGGGTTGGGATCACATTTTTCTCAAATCCATATTTTTGTTATACATCACAACATGAATCCTTATTGATATGTACTACATCATATGTTATATCATATTAAAATGAGATTTTTTAATTTTATTTAATGAGTAAATCATGTCTATAATATTAAATTATAATATTTATTTATGCTAAAAATAATTGATTAACTTGTCAAAAAAGATATATTAATTTAGTTTCAAAGGGAGATTCAAATAATTATTTTACATAGTTATAATATTTTTGAAATTTGAATAAAATATTATATCATGTTTTCTTTTTAAATACTTTTTTGATATATTGAAGTAATATTGAAAATTTTCTCTTAGTACTTAAAAAAATACTTCTTGATCATTCCCTTATTTGATAGATATGAATTATAATTATCATAATTTTTTAAGCATTATTTCATTTTCTTCACTTTTAAAAAACCTTTTTTGGTAACTAAAGCTATAATTTCTTCTATAGGGGGTGTTAAATATTGTCTAATAATTTTTTAAGCCTTCAAACATTTGAATATTTATATTGAATTTTTAAAATTTTCATTTTTACATTAGCTTTAATATTAAATAAATGATTATTATTTTAAGTGATAATTTGAAATTTTATATTTTATATTTGGAGAAAATCATGTTGCCCAAATTAATGCATAGTGACTAATGTATAAATTGAAGTTATAATTGTATATTATGATCAACAATTGTGAGAAAGAGTCTTAAAAATCTTAAACCTTTATTTTATATTTTATTTTATTTGACTTTTATTTATTTAAATAGTTATTATATTTTTATTAAAAAGTAAAATTTAAATTATTATATAGGTATCAAAAGTAAATAATTAATAGGAATTGTTATCTTAAAATTCCAAGCTTAATTTAAATTCGATAGTCTATAATTTAATTTAAGAAAGAGTGCTACCATTTATTATTATTATTATTATTATTATTATTATTATTATTATTATTATTATTATTATTATTATTATTATTATTATTTCACTAAGCATTGATGCATTTCATTCGATCAATAAGTAATATCACTCAATTTAACAAATAATAAAACTTAAAACCTTCATACCATACAAAATGACTTAAAGCATTAACAACATTTTTTTCAACTCAAGTATTGATCAGTCCCTTTCCATCAAATTCATCTAAGGGTTAAAGACACCTTGATACTTTATAGTATACAAGTTTTACATTTAGCAAGAACTTTTATTTGGTGAAATATATGAAAACCAAGAAAATTCATCAATAAACCAACATCCTTTCGATATAAAATCCCTTTTTGAGTTTTTAATCTTATTCTTATCCATCTTGTGTACTGTAATGAAAATTTAACCAAAACTTACTCGTTAGTGGGTTTCCATTAAATATGTAACTATTTATCTTTTTAAATATAAAAAAAAATTATTCTTATTCATATGTTTAAATATATTCAATAGTCCAAAATTTGTAGAAAATAACTCTATATTTTTTCCATTATAGCTAGTACAAATTTATAGGCTACAAATGAAAAATGTCAATGGGAGCACCGCCATATTATTTAACACTAAGGAATATTAAATCCTAGTAATAATTTATCCTTGTAGCTCAATGCACATTCGTGTTAGCCACTCTATGCATATACATATCCAAGCTCAAGTAATACTATTTTCCAAAAATAATTTTATTCCCAAGTCATCATTAATATTTCAATGAGTTAAAAGGAGAAAGAGGAGATGGAAATATCCTAGCATAGTTAACATAAGGGCTGATCAGAATGACAATGCTTACAATGTAGAATTTGGGAAATTGGTTAACATTAGAAACATTTAATAATAGTATAACTTATATGTTCACTTATCAAATATAATCCAATTAAAATTAATACACATGAACCTAATTAGAGTAATTGGTTAATCAATTGATCAATATTACTAGTGAATTGATTTTCATATTACTTGTGTGTGTGTGTGTGTGTGTGTGTGTGTGTGTGTGTGTGTGTGTGTGTGTGTGTGTGTGTGTGTGTGTGTGTGTGTGTGTGTGTGTGTGTGTGTGTGTGTGTGTGTGTGTGTGATATACATGCTACATATGATCTTTCGTCATGCTTAAATATGAACTTGGTAATCAACAAAAAACTAGGTAAATAATGTTACCTTAAGACACATTACATATTCTCTTACTTTCCACCACAAGTTGTGCTTGGGAATGATAAATTTTATGTGCTTACTTTTTTTAATATATTTTTAGGGTACTGTGTCTTGTATTTAATCACCCATTTTAGATAAAAAAAAATAGTGTTGTGATAAGGTATATAAATTCTTAGGGAGATATCATTATTGGCTAAATTCTCATCCATTTCACTCATTTTGTAAACTAAGGTGGTTTCATCTACTAATATTCAGGCCCTAGACAACACATTTTACACATTGATTTGTGCATGAACAGACTTCAAGGTATATATAAGATGCCAATAAATATCCTTTTTCATCATATACTATGATATTCTTTTATATATTTATATATTGGTGTACGGAACACAACATTACCCAACATCACCCACCACATAACTTTATATGTACTATTGGTGGTACACTTGATGACTATAATCCTACATGAGCATATGGGTTTTACTTTCATTTGTGTTTGATTCAACCTCATTTTCTATATATATATATATATATATATATATATATATATATATACAAATCAAACAAACAAACCCAATTCAATGGCATCTCAATCAAACTAGAATAACCCTTTTACTCTAAATATGTTCCCTTTCCATGATGATAGCCTCTCTTCCCCCAATTTTAATACACATAATGATATCCCACATGTCTATAACATAATTTGAATTATTCTAAGATCCAACCCATCACAATTCAAGCATCAATAATCCCATACCAATCTACACTTTCACAAAATTTTGGAGAAACTTGGAAATTAATCACAACACCATCAACCATATCATATTAATTTAGATCATGAGATATTTATGATATTAATTTATTAATTTTTGAATAAATTTGATGATAATAAATTCCTAAATAAAAAATCCTGCAAAAGACAATCCCATAATCAATCATCATCCCATGGACTATTACACGATCAACCTTTAACACATTCTTAACCCACCAATAGGGCCCTTAAGCCATTAATATGCAACTATATCCTATAATTATGAATACAAAGGACATAATTTACATAATAATAGAATTAATACATGTATATAAATTATAAATATGGGATACACTAAGATAGTTTCTTATTTCATGATCAGTCTCTTCAACAAAATTGTGAAGGTCATATCAATATCATTAGATTATCCAATGATATCCCAATTCCACACCATTGGGTATCCACCCATATTTTTTGAGAAAATATTTTATGACCCACCTTTTATGATTGTATTTTTGACCAAATCATATTTTATAAACCCTATATGAGTCCACCCATATTTTAAAAACCTCTCTTTAAAGATAATGTCAATGGTGAAAAAATATTTAATGAACTAATCCTTTGTCAAACCGTATATTACCAACCCATATTTGATTTGCATGACCTATTCAACATCTTATACCAACATGAATTTTTTAAAACATTATAATGGTCTAATCCCAACTAACACTTCAAACCATTTATTGACTAATCACCTAATACCCCATCACATATTGAAATTTCCAACACCACACCTCAAGTAAAAAAGGTAATTTTAGGCAAAGATATAAAAAATTCCCTCTATGTATAAAAAATAAATCATACATGTTTCAAGTAGAGACAAGAATAATATGAATAATATAATAGTATAAAAATCACACTAATTTGGTATAACTACATTTTTCGAATCCAGTCCTCTTGTAAAGTAATAAATTGAGGTATCCAATAATTCTCCATCAATCAATGAAAAATTAACACCCTAATTTAAAAGTAGTAAATATCCCATATTGAGTGGGGTCTTAAAAATCATGAATTATAATATCAAATTCCTTGTCCTTGATGAGAAATAATTCCCATAAATGATCCATATATGCATGGATGAAGTAAATCAAAGTACTAGTTACAAACCTCTTACAGATCAAAACAAGAGTATAAATTATAATTATATAATTATTTAGGAAGATGCCACTAGGATAAATATAAGTTCCAATAATAGCCTCAACTAAGATCATGCTTTGACAAATACTTTTAGTAACATCATATATCATACCATTGATTTTGAATTCTAATATCCTAAACCCATCAGTTGGGACCAACATCATCATATATCACTAGACCTATTTTACAACAAAAAGGTGATCATACCCTTCATGGGACTTAAGGATGACCTACAACATGGAGAATACTCAAAAACCATTAGTGATAAAGCCATATATTTTACAAAACATGCAGTGTTCCTTATTCTAATTAAATATAATGATCAAAGCAATAAAAAATCTAAACAACTAAAAAATTAACATCCTTTATTGAAAACCACTTGGAGGCACTATTGTAAAATAAACATCAAAATCAAAGAAAAATAAGGAGCCCATGATTATCGCTACATAAACATAGTCAAATGATGAAGACATAATTAAAATTAAGATCAAAACATAAAATAATCATAAATCATTGAACTAGAAACAAATATCAATCCTAAGAAACGAAAATCTCTTGTGGTTCTCGTAAGATAACTTTCACATTTATTTGATCCCATCCACATAACACCCAAATTTTTGTATTATGAAACTCACATGAAGTAGATAGTGTTTTCCATTGGATTTTTACCCATTGAGGATATGTCTCATCTCTCCTCATCCAAGTGGTATAATGTAAACATCTCACTTTTTATGATTAATCAATTTGTGAGATGAATCTCTTGAAGGGTTAGTTCCCTTGATGCCCTCTTTGAAACAATCTCTCACTTATCAACTTTGCATGAAAAGGGTTAAGAATTAAAAATTAAAGATTAAAAAGGTGATTCACAAATATTTAATTTCCTCCTATTGACTGAAATTATACTACTTAGAACAAATCAAAGCTTCTGTCACACATAACTCACAACTCAAGATAGATTTTTACATCAATATTTCATATGCTAGGTTCAAGATGTATATTTGATGTTTAGGAGGGATAATGAATGATACATTGGATAATAAATTCATAAAACACTCGTAAAACTATCATACAATAAGAATAACACTAACAAAGACCTATAATAATTACTCTTCTACATACTTGGTGGACAATCAAGGACAACATGTTAGAAAATCCCATCTTTTACTAGACAAAATCAATAAGATTTGGAAGCAGAATAAATTATGCAGCATTTAAGTAGGAAAATTCACTTTTTTATTACTTAAAGAGACATTAAAATACAAAATTATCCATGGTTTCACCATTAACCAATGGAGGCTACTCAAAAGAGCCCAAAAAGTTATAACTTATAGCATTTGGATAGGGGCAAGACAGGGGAAGTCCAAAGGTCACCTGGAAAATTGTAAAGCTGATAAAATAGGTTCCCTATGCATGATAATAAGATATTAAATGGGATATATAAGGTTATGAAGTACAAGTGTCCATACAAGGCATGAAACTCTTGAAAATTGGCATGAAATTCCTTGTGTTGGCTCAAAAATTGCCTTCATCATTCACAGCTATTTGAACATCAAAACATTGACTATGGGAAGATATAATTATTTTAATGATAGGTAACGGTTTCATAATTTTTTTTTGATGCATTGGTTGCATTCCTAATCAATTTTAAACTTTTGGATATGAGCCATCACCATCTGTAGTCTAAGAAAAATCCTCTTCCACACACCTTAGACGCGTGGCCTCCAAAAATGCATAAATTTTCCATGAAAATTAATAAAATTGAGTGGATACCATTTTTAAGTAATCTCCATGGACTTAGAGGCATCAGACACACCTAAAAAGTATTTCCACTTGAAGTTTTCACCCTTCTCACTATCATGTTCATTATGCCAGTTTTGACTAGTTGAGATGAGATCTATTGTAAACACACTTAGGTGTTTGTGTGAAGTAATAAATGGACATGGGTATTTATATTTCTCCTAAATTTAATTTCATATCTTGAAACCTCCTATAACATGCACAATACAAAAAATAGGAAATAAAAGTCATTTTATACCATGTCCACATGGATTCCATACAACTCATCCTAATTATAGGGAGCCTAAAGGAGTCTTAAAAATACTTAAATCATAATTCATATAAAAATATTCCATTTGAGTAGGGTTTAGTAGAGTTTAGTAGGGTTTTAGGTCCATTTTGTCCTTAAGCTTTGTTCATAAATTCCTGACATTGTAATTTACAAAAACTTCAAAAAACATTATGTTTTGGACCCCTAATAACCTCCATAAACTCCTTTGGACTCCATGCACATCCTCAGAGAAGATGTGAGTACTTAAAGTTGGTATATTGAGCTTGAATATTCATTTGCACAAGCTGAATATGTATTAAAGTCTAAAATTGACTTTATAATGGATTTAATTGAATATAAATCACTCATACATGTGTAAATTCATCCCATTAACCTGTTACAATAATATATAAAGCTCACCAAGATCTATAAGTGAAGTTGGACCCCTAATTGGCTATATGTCACTTCAAGGCCTAATAGGCTTAACATGCACCCTGCTAGTTTTGACTGTTTGGATAGATATATCATGGGTGGGATAGTGTATAATTATTTTAAATACATCATTAAATCTCAAAAATACATAACACAACTTCCCCAACACTCTTTGTCATTATTTCTTCTCATTCATCAACTAGGCCTAATTGTAGCTTGATTGGTTGAGTTGTGTGAAAGAGTGTATTGATCACTTTGAGAGGTCTGAGATTGAGTTAGTGTTTCCTATAATAAATTAATATTAAATAAACCTCAAAATATGTTACTTGACGTTACAAATCTTTCTATCAAGTTTCTTACTCATTTTGGCTTCATTTGCTTGTCTTTCAAAAACCCTATTTTTCATGACTGGTTGACCTCTAAGACAAAATAGTGAGATAAATCCATCCTATTCAAGGAGATTTTAAGGTTTTATAAGCTATAATAGGTATTAATTAATATTTTTACCAAATTTTTAAGTCATACTCTTCCATTTAGGCACATAACTAACTCAATTTGCCTTGAAAAGGCATCCAAAAAGGATTATTTTTTGCATTTTTCACTTCCACCTAATAATGACCTCTCCAGGCTAAGTATTATGTAATTATGTTTCTTAAAAATGTTATAAAAATTAAATTTATTATAAATAATCTTTAAATTCAACCAAAACCACTCTGATCCCTTAGATTCCTCATTCTTACACATTGAGTAACATGAGTCCATTTGTGCTACTATACGGACTATCATCCTTAGGCTGGTATGAATAGTAGATGGTAAAATTTAAAGGAGTATTGGAGATATTGAAGAAACCTTAATGACATATCATTAATTATTCTCAATTTTTTTATATCTCCTTTCTCTTCCTTAGCATACTCATCTCTTTACCTTCGTTAAGATTAAGTACTCAGTGATAAGTGCATATAGGAGCTTAAGGAGTCTATGTAATATTATTTTACATATTCATATTTTATATAGGTCATCATTATCCTAATGAATTTCTTATTAGTATTTTTTTATCCTTTCAACTCTCCCTATACCCTTTACATGCACCTTGATCTCACAAAACTAAGTTATCTTTCTTGTTTGTGATACCCTACCTCTTTGATTCATGTAGGCACATATTTACATATTTGATATTTGGTAATGATGTCTAAAGGACCTCATTAAATCCTTAAGGTCACGTAGTATATTATTCTACCTATATTTAAATTATATGGGCTAAAGTATTACCAAGATACCATGCCTAGGTCACTGTCTTCCTACTCAACTGTAAGTGCTCATTTTCCTATGAAGGCACACTTATAGGTGTTAATGAGGCTTAAACACCACATATTATCATCATATTAGTGATATTAATTCTCATTTATACACCATTAAATAAATATTAACATCCCAACATGATAATATGTTCCATTTATAACCTTAGGATATCAATGGTCACCTAAAACTGATTTCTTGTAGATATGAATGTAGGGTTTTTATGCTTTTAAAGGCATCTTTAGGACCTCCAACTTCTATCTTTCACTAAATTTATAACCTCCATATTTTGGAAAAATCTTATATATGATAGAGGCTACAATTTTTACATATTTATATGTTATATAACTCTTTGAAACCTTTTTATAGGGTATCTTTAAAAGTGCTCAGATCTCTATTTTGAATTTTTTAGGGAAGAAGTCCCTTAGTTTAGTCATCTTGTGATTAAAGGTAGTTTACACATTTTCCTACCCATTCAATGCTTCAAATAGGTTTTCCTTTAGTTTTCCATCATTATAGTATCTAAAATGATATTTTACCATGTTTCAAATTCTCCATACAAGGACCTCCAATGCTCTGTGGTACTACCTATAGGTGAGCATTTGCACACATAGGTAGTGGGTATAAACTTTAGATGGTGAATAGAGAATCATGTTGGTGATCAATTCAAAAACCTCAATAAGTGTCAAAATAGACACCTATAATTCTTAAAATAATTAAACATCTCCCAAATTCTTCATCTCAGCATGATGTCATCAGGGAGAATCATGTAGGTGTGAATGAGTTGTATGCCGGTAGTGATCATGGAATGGAATAAAATTTATGGATAAATAGCTTCATGAATAACTTAAAATCAATATAAATCCCTAAAATACATGTTTATCCTTGTGGATATATTCAAACAAGCTTTAAAACATCTATTCTTGTAATGAAAACCTCTTGTAAACAAATGTTATAAAGAAAGTAATGATGTCTAGTGGTTGGTTAGTGTGGTGCATGAACTTAAAACCAACCTACATTATATTTAAAACTTAAAATAGACTATTTTTATTTATTTATTCCTTGAATAAGTTGATATATCATCATTAAAACTCCATGAACAATCTGAGCAAGCCCTATACCTATGACTACAAGTAAGAGTGAATGAAGAATTTACTATGAGAAAGGCAAGACTGAATATTTTCTCAAACATGGTTTGATGAAACCAAACATGAAAATTGTTGATAATATGGCCTTGAGATTTATGGCAAACCATATTCCATCTAAATGAGACTTCTATAGGGAAGCAAAATTTTTCAAACAAGGAGAACTTTAATTGAGACCTCACATGGTGACACCTTCCTATAGCATTAGATGACTTGCTCATCAAAACACTATGAAACATGAAACCAAGAATGAATATAATTTTATAATATATCCAACATACTCTATAGTTTACATAACCAATTGGATTGTATGGGCCTATCCAAAATAGAGAAAAACCTATAAGCTGCAAGAAATAGTGAGAAAAAAATCATAGCCAACTTGTTAGAGATGGTTCTTAAATAATTGTTGACCAATAATTTCCCTTTTGTTATGTAAAAGAATCTAGCTGAGTGTAATACCATCTCCCAAAGGTGTTTGATCTGAAACCTCTCCAACTAGCCATACTAAGCATAAACCTACTTATCACTTCTATGTGTTTAGAAGGGTGATGAAGGAGAAGAACAATTTTATAAAAATTTTAACATTTAAAAAGCATTTAAATCATGTAAATTTATTTGAGGAAGATGAAGATATTTTCCATGACCTTCTCCCATGTGTCACCTTCCATCATCGGACATAAAAGTGCCAAACTCCTCTTTTTTAGTTGATTACTTGATCTTTAGTTAGATATCTTGTAGGTTTTAGATGATTTTTACATTAATTGTATGTAATCTGACTTACTGTACATTTGAAAGGAACCTAAGACACTTGGACACCTTAAAATCCATTCCACTTGCATTTATGACCCCTAAAAGCCTATTAAATGACTCAAAATGACATATGAACTATTTAGACCATGAATAAGGCTAAAAATTCATTAAATAACATGAAACATACTATAACATACCCTATTACAGAGTATTATATCCCTAAAACATCTAAAAAACCAAGTTTTTAACCTATACGGTTCTAAATTTAACCTTGAAGTCAAATTTGGTCAACAAAATGGTGACTCATAGGGGTACTATGCCTGCTATACTAAAGATCAGTAGCCTTATATATCCATTCACCAAGGGATTCATTTAATTATTTAAGACAACTAGTAAGAAATTTCCTAAAACACACAAAAATAACCACAACACACGAAGAAAACACAAAATAAAGCAAGACACCAACAAGACTCACACATGTGCATAAGCACTTAGGGAAAACAAGGAAAACAATAGCTATGTGTAAAGATAGAGGAGAATATTAGTAGTAATGTTTAACATATATCCCATTTATTGGGATTTGGAGCTCCTCTCCATCCAACTTTTAGAGTTAGAAATCATTGTGTTGCTTGTATTGAGTGATGACATAAGGGCCACTCTATAAAGAATCAAACTTTGTGTGTTTTACAAGATTAGCCATATCTTCATACCACTTTATAAAAAAATGTACCCCTCTTGGAATTTTCTTTACATGGATTTTTTTATAAAATTATCTCTTTGTTTGTTCATGATGGGCTTTCATACTGTGCATAGCTTGATCGCTTATTTCTTCAAGCTCCATCAACTCACACAACCTAACCTCCATGCTTTCATTTTCCATCAACTCTAGTTGGTAAGTGATATCCAAAGCTATTAACTCAATTCATATATGAAATCTACCCTCTCTCCCATAAACAAGTGTGTATGGTATGTTTCTAATGGCTTTCTTTGTGGTGATTCTATTAGCCCAAAGAGTTGTCTTCAAATTGGATTGCTAAGTTCTTTGGTTTTCCTCCATTATCCTCCTGATAATCCTAATTAGATTCTTATAATTAGACTCATCTATTCCATTACCTTGTGTATAATAGTTTGAGGAAGTAGTAGGATAAATACCATGTCTTAAATCCCACTCACTTATATTCATTCCAAGGAAAGCCAATGCATTGTCCGAAATTATTGTTGAAGGAGCCCCAACTCTTATCACTATGCCTTCATAAAAGTCTGAAACCAAATTTTTTTTTGCTTCCTTGAGAGATATATCCTCCACTGATCTTATAGAATAATCTTTGGCAGCTAATACCCACTTATGACCAATACTTGAAGGTAGGTTGATTAGGCCTATGAAATCTAGACCCCATTGCATAATAGGTTGGTATACTTTTATTGGATGAAGAGGAAGGGATGAAAGCTTTTATTTTACATCAAATAGGGATATTTATGATATTTACTTACCCAAGCATGATTTTTCTTAAACAAACTATGACAAAAATATCCATCTCTCATAATCTTAGTAGTTGTGGTTCTTGGAGTAAAGTGACCACTAGCTAGTCCATCATGAAAATTGAACAATATTTTATCAACCTGATATAATTCAACACATTTAAATATTACACCTAATAATTCATTCCTAATAATACTCCATCAAAAAGTACATAAGGAATAGCTTGTAATCTGAAGTACCTTCTTTTGGCTCTATTTAGGCCATGTGGACACTTACTAGTTTGAAGAAACTAGATCATTTATTATGTCCAACTCCTCATTTTTGAATATGAAGATATGATCATATTGTAGATTTAAAAAGAAATCCTTTTGTTCCTTAAATTCTAGATCAAGGTGATCATATAGTCCTTTTCCTTTGACTAGTTTGGTTATCTTGATTTCCACATCATACTCCATTACATTTGTAATTCAATCAACACTTTTTTCATTCAAAATATCTACTCAAAAGGAAGTCTTTGACACTAGGATTAGGTACCAAAATATTAATCTTGTTGTTAAATAACATATTCTAAAACATATTTAGAATTATAACATTTAAAATTACTTGCTTCTCTACATAAGTGTATCTTACCTCATAGTATTCCAGTCATTGACTAAAGAAGGAAATAGGTTGCTCCATGTTTTTTTCATTTTATTGAGTTCACATGGAAAATATTAATTATTAAATTCCAAAGGTATACTTTTTGAATTCCTTTGAGAAATCATAACATGCAAGAGTTGGAGCTTGAGTAATAACTTGCTTGATCTCTTCAAAACTCTCCTTCCTTCTTCTTGTCCAAGTAAACACTTCATATTTCCTTAGCATAGAGGTTAGAGTATTGAATAAGTTAAAAATATAATGAATAAACCTCCTTATTAAATTAATTTTTCCAAAGAAAATTTTCAAACCTTTCCTGTGTTTGGGTAATGTCAATGCCAAGATTGCACTCACCCTTTTAGGGTCTATGGATAGGATTTTCTTTGAGACAATGTGTCCCAAAAGTTTTCCTTCATGGATATAAAAAAACACTTATTTGGATTGAAAGAGATTCAAAACTATCTACATCTATAAAAAATATTCCTAATTTGAGTCAAATTATCCTTTGCATCCTTATAGAAAATTGTAATATCATTAAGGTACACCAATACTATATCATTTTTTAGGCCTTGAAAATCAATATCCATTACACATTGACTTTTCTACATAGCATTAGACAAAGAAAAAATTATTTTACTATAAGCATATATGTGCATTTACTAGTATAGTGTGTCTTGTATTGATCTCCTTCATTTACCAAAACATGAATATACCCTAAATATCTATCAAGGAGTGAGAACGTTTCACTACCTACCACAACTTGAAAATATATATTCCATGGAAGGAAGAGGATAATTATCCTTAAAAATAACTCTATTTAAATCTCTAAAGTTAATATTTAACCTAATTTCCCCATTATTCTTCCTTACCACGACTAGGTTTTCCAACCAAGATGAATGCTTAATAGGAAAAATGATCTTAGACTCAATCAACTTTGTAAGATCCTTTATCATGAGAGGATAAATCTTAGAATTTATTATCCCTTTCCTTTGGTTTATAGGCTTAGAATTATCATTTAGCTCTATGGTATGTTGAGATAAGTTTTTATCAAATCCTTTTAAATCACTATATCCCATGCAAATACATCAACAATTCCTTGCATAATTCAATAAAATAATATATTTCTTCTCTATTACATACCTTCCAAAGATTAATCAACTTATCTTTGAAAATTTGTACTATCTCATATTTTTATTTCCTATTATACATGCTTACCTTTTCCTTCTTTCACTGATCATCATCATTGAATATACTTTCAAGTGTGATTAAGACCTTAAAGAGATTATTTGTATTCAATTATACAATCTACCCTCCATATTATTATTTTAGTTTAGACTAATTCTTTAAGGAAAACTCAGTCTCCTCTAATAGTAAAAGAGATATTTTTTGGTCACTATCAAACACTTACCAATTAGTGACATTATCAGGTATAGAGGGCATTACAATCACTTTGAGATGATGTTGGTTCTTGTCCTCTCTTAACCCTTTGGAATATCAAATTGAGCTCCAATTATTGCTAACCTATCAACATGTTTGTTATTATCTCTTGGTATAGATTAAATGTTGAAGATTCATAAATATTTCACAAGATCCCACACTCTATGCTTATAGGACTTAAGCAAGGAGTTCTTAATCATATTTTGACCTCTCACTTGATTCAAAACCAACTCACTATCACCATAAATTTGTAACTCTTTCTCACCTCTCTTTCTTTGCCACTCAAATCCATGAATGAGGGCCTCATATT
The DNA here is from genome assembly GCA_037957365.1 of Torreya grandis. Taxonomy (NCBI): domain Eukaryota; kingdom Viridiplantae; phylum Streptophyta; class Pinopsida; order Cupressales; family Taxaceae; genus Torreya; species Torreya grandis. Next base: position 177,434 of record JARHVA010009467.1, on the reverse strand, counting down.
GTACCACATTATAGTTACAACTGAAGTGAAATCTAAAAGTAGAGTAATAAATTTCCTTGGATAGATAGACTAACATTGTTCCACCACCTGATCTAACCTTGCTTCTAGATCCATCAAAGAGTAGTTACCATAAACCATCTATAGTTTTATTTGGCTTCATCAAGTTTGGCATGAAAGAGCCTTATTATTGAAGGTAAAACACTTCAAGAACAACTTCCTCTATGAATTTTTAATGATCATGTTTGTAATGTTCACTTCCCCATTCATCTAAATATAAATTAAAAACTACTTAAAGAGAAGAAGTTGGAGATTGACCCATGTGAAGTTATTCCTCATTAATAATAAAATAATTGAAATTTAAAACATTAGGAATGTAAGGCTCTAAATTATTATTATGAATAGGTTCTGGTTCAATATTTACTTTCATACCATACTTTGTCTTAAAAACCATATATGTCCAATTGGCTGCCAAGTATCCACCTATCTTGGCTCTAGACACTCTTGAAAAATAAAGAGCAAAGTATGGGGGCAAATCTAAATTAACCACATCATGATGGATGGAAAATTTATGACAAACATGTAAAATAAAATTAAAATACTTGAATACTCCAAAGGTCTTTGTTGGCCATCCATCCAATTGTATATCTCCTTTAGCCATTGGTTCAAATTTTAAGCCCAGTTTATGCTCTATTGACTTGGGCATAACTAAAGTACTAGTCCCACTATCTATGATACAATTATGAATTAAACAATCACCAATGGTGAAGGATAGATAAAAAAGGATGATTCTTATAATTTTTATTCACTTCTCCATCAATGGGTTGAGTTCCATTCACCAAAACAACATTTTTAGCTTTAGCTTATCCAACTTATTTACCTAGTCTAATTAATTCTTTTTGAAGGATATCTTTTTGTCTTGATATTGCCAATGAGTCCCATAATTGAATATTCACGTGTAAGTTTTTAATTTTATTTAAAACATTGATACAAGGATTGTTAATCTCTAATTTCTATTTGGAAGCATTAGTACCTTGTAGTGTAGCATGTGAAGATGGATGTGTATGAGTTGTCCTTGTATTTTAAAAGTTCTAGTTTTCCTACACCTTAGGAGTTGAGTTAGACCCACCTACTATTTGAGGTTATGGAGGAATCAAAATAGGATATTTATTTTCCCTTTTTACCTCTTTAACAACCTTCTTATTAGATATAGTGTTAGAAGATACACTAATATTTACATTATTTGAACATCCCAAATGATTCATGACACAAAATTCATTGGCATATGCAATGTGGCCTTTATTTTGTTTATGCGAAGGATAACATGGTTATTCTAGAAAAAAATTGTTTTGAGTAGGAACAAGAGATATAGTAGATGATGGGGAACTAGTATTGAAATTTTAGAAAAGTCTAGATTGAGTTATTTGACCTTTTCCTTGAGCATTACCTTGAAAAGGAGGCTTACTTGCTTGTCCAAATTGATTGTAGTGCTGATAAGGCCTGTTATATTGAGCTTGTTATATTTTGAGAGAAACAAACTCAGTATTAAAATTTTCAATAAAAATCTTAATTTCATGAATATTATTGGTATGATAAAGGGTAGACTTCTCTTGACTATTAGGCAAAGGAGCCAAGGTAGGTGATGTAATCTAACTAGGAGGTTGTAAATTAGAAAACAATGGCATTGTTTGTCTAGGAGTAATATTTTCTACTTGGACAAGACAATTATCAACATTAATAGCTATCTCATATGCACCAATTAGTGTATTCCCACCCATGTATTGGATCATCATTTCTATATCACTATTTAATTCTTTTAGGTAATACAAGAAATCATAATTTGGAGTAGGTCTCATAAGGGATAGGATCATATCCCATGTCTTTTAAAATATAGAACTAAAATATTTCATGGAATTTTGAGGAACCCTCTTGATAGTAGTCAATTTCTTAGCTAGTGACAAATAATCACTATTCTCTTCAAACCTCTTAGACAATAGATTTCATAGTTCATCCCATGAACTAATGGAAACATGAAGTAGAGTTCCATACTAATCTTAAGCTTTCCATTTAAAAGACAATGCTAATAGCCTAATGGCTAAATTATCTTGAGTGATATTATGGATGTTTCAAAAAAAAATCATGTTTGTAATGTATTCAATGGGAGTAGTAGGACCTCCTCCATTAAAACATGCAACACTCTTAAGGGCTGCTCCAAGAATTTGGTTATATTGGGCAATATTCAAAAGAGATGATCCAGTGAAAGCTATAAAAGGAAGGTTTCTATCCATATTGGAATGTAGATTATGTGTATTAGGGGTTGAAATAAGAATAAAATTGGAAATTTTAAAGACCAACTCCCTTGATCAATGATGAGTATTCACAAATATAAATCTTTTAATAGAATAAGAAGACAATGCATAAACTCAAAAGTATTCACAAATATAAATATTTTAATAGAATAACAAGACAATGCATAAACTCAAAAGGTATACCTTTAGGAATAGACCTGGTGGTCACCTATGGTATGGAAATTAATGAGTGGTCAAAAACCATATAGTTTAACACTTAGTAGATTCACTAGGTACTAAATTCATATATTCTTATAACTGTAAATATACCAAGACCAACACCAATCTTGGATAATCTTCTAGGACTTAGAGTCCCATCAGGCATGGCAAAAATTATTGTCACTTGGATTTTCGCCCCTTAAGGAGATACCTCATCTCTCCTCATCCATGTGGCATAATGCAAACAACTCACTTGATGTTTATAATCAATTGGATATATGAATCTCTAAAGGGGCTAGTTCCCTTGATGTACTCTTTAAATAACTCTCTCACTTATCAACATTGCATGAAAAGGGTTAAGAATACAAACTTTGAAAGCTAAAAGGTAACACACCAATATTGAATTTCTTCCTATTAACTAAAATTATACTACTTAAAGAAAATCAGAGCTTATTTCACACATAACTCACAACTCAAGATATATTGTTACATCAATTTTTCATATGCTAGGTTCTAGAGGTATATTTGATGTTTAGGATGGATAATGAATGATACTTTGGAGAATACAATCATAAAACACTTCTAAAACTCTCATACACTAATAAATAACACTAATAAAGACCTATAATAATTACTCTTATGCATACTTGGTGGACAATCAAAGATAAAATTTTATAAAATACCATCTTTTACTAGATGTAGTCATATAAAATGTCAAAATTGGTAACTTTAGTATGGATTATGACACCCAACATAGGTCCCTCTTGCTTGCTCTCATGACCCTCAGAGGCATATTTTATCTGATTCCTAGTCATCCATAACCTTCCAATAGTGATTTGATATCCTTCAAGTAGAATTTCTAGTGATGATTCCATCCCCCATAAGTATTTTCCTTTAGGATAATATCTCCTAACTTGGACTTTATCACTAGACCCTAGGGTGTCCATTTTTTACACTCTTATCCAAGTGCATTTTTACCTCCAATAGTTAGTTCCTTTTGGTTCCTATCCTCCTTCATGTCATCCTAACATGAATACATTTGACATATGACTAAAAAATTGCTATGAAATCCCATTCAAATTTCATTTATTAGGGGTTGCAAAATATCACAAAGAAAGCAAGAATACAAGCAAGACTACACTGAAATATGTCCCTATTATCTACATATAACTAGCTAATACAACTACAAGCTTATTCAAACCCTTAGACCAGTCCCTAGCCACCTCAAGCACAAATATTTTTAGCATTTTAAATCTTCATAAACACTATTGCACAAATCACATCATGTGGGAGAACCACATGTGGCTTGATCCCTCTTTGGAGTATTGTTATGTAGGGAGTGTGCCCATACAAAGGGTGTGGATACAAGCTCAGTGTATCTTACACACACTAAACCCCCTCTTTCCAAAATTTTATCAAAGCATAATGGAATCTAGGGTTTGAAGACTAAATTGACTGTAAAGGGATTTTTGTGGACATTCAATAGCTGAAATTTCATAGATAGGATCAAGTAGACATATTGAATAAAACCCAAAAAGTTCAGGTCTCCTAGGCAATAGTGATAGAAGAGGACTATAGCACTAGACTCCAAGGTATCCATTTTTGGTACTCTTATCCAATCATAAAATAGCTAGATCTTGATTTTTGATACTATCCTAGTCCTACACAATGAATTCTAGACTTTGTCTCAGCCATCTTAGTCCATTTCCATCTAAGTATTATTTTATCTCCCTTATTACCATTTTTAGAAAGTATTAAATTAAAATCAAACTATACAAATTAGTAGCTTAGTTATTGCAATATTATTTACTACTTTTATTACTCCATACCCTTAACTAAATTAGGAATAATAAACCAATATTCCCAAAATTGTTAAACTATTTTGTGAACCTGACTTACTTCATTTGTGCATAAAAACCCTAGGGTAAATTCCTTGATGATTTTTCAAATATATATTTTTATTTGTATATTGTAAATCAGAAATTCATTATTAATTTTAAAAATTCATTAGTAATTTCAAAAATATTTTTTTTCAAACCCTAGTTGAATTTAGGTCCTTTTACACACAAAATGCCTACAAACCCTAGGAATAATTTATTGCTAATTTTAGAGATAATTTTTTGATTTTTTACTTGCATATTTAAATCAGAAATAAGCATCAAATTTTCAAATTCCATAATCATTTCAAGAATTTATTTTTCCTCAAAACCCTAGTTTCATACAATAGGCCCATTCAAGTCAATAATTTTGCAATAATTTTATGACTTTTTATTTGCATATTTAAATAAAAAATTAGCATCAAATCATAAAATTCCATAGTTATTTCAAAAATTTATTTTTCCTCTAAAACCCTAGTTACATACACTAGGTCCTTTTAAATCAAGATTTTTTTAATATAATTTTGATTTTTTACTTGCATACATAATGTAAAAAATTCACTTTAAATTTTCAAAGTCAATAGTAATTTTTAATAAAACTTTTTTTTCAAAACCCCAATTGTATATACTAGATCCCACTACTTTTTGAGGTACCACCTTAAATGTTAGTGAGCTTCATATCCTTTTTATTAACTTTCTAGTTTGATATTTTAGGGACATTACATTTCATATGTTATATATTTTCCTTCCATAGCGCTTTTCTTATTTCAAATTATTACAAAAAATTAGTCAACTTTCAAATTGTTTCCCTACTTTAACAATGGCTTAATAAACTTATTTTGATGAAAATGATACAAGGGAACTTCAATAACTCATAATTAAACACCCTAACATGAAATATTACATCATTAGAATACTACAAGAAGATAAATAGATAGTGAACAATGGTCAATATTCTCAAACCACAGAGCAACCAGTTACACATGACACTACAGGGTTAACTATGTCTCAACAACCCCCTATAACAGCCCAACTTGCCTCTATGCCACCACCACAGCTACAACTAGCATATCTTTGTCTCCTGATGTGTCATCCCTTTTGTAACATAAAATATCTCTTCAATCCAAGGTGTTACATCTTGAGTAAGGTTCCTCTAGACCTACATAGGCTTTGGATTATTTTGCTCTACTGCATACACCATCAGAATGTCATATTGCTTTTACACACTTGTCATAAGGTTTTTTTCAACCCAAGATTACTCTATATGATGGTAAGGGTGATCTACATACACACTTGAGAGATTTTGATGTAGTATGCTTAGACTATGTACCAAATGACTGGCTACTATCCAAGCTATTTCCATAATGTCTAAAGGATTATGCTCTACAATGGTTGTATAGTCTATTGAATCAGTCAGTCAATGCATTCAATCCTTTAGCTGACATCTTCCTAAATCATTTTAGCATTAGAATTGGTGATAAGGTTTCATATGTCCAAGTTGCACAATAGAAATAAAGGTCAAATGAGCATCTTCAAGATTATTTTCTTTGATATAAGACTATTTTGGCTAAGATGACTATCCCCATGGCCAATCAAGAGTTACAAGATCTCTTAAAAAAAAATTCTACTAACTTTTCATGAATCAATAATGTTCAAAAGGTTATCTTCCTTCACTGAATTATGTCACACACTAAAGGAAATGGAAATCAAATTAATTTCAATGGGCAAACTAAAGTACATAAATATATCTAAAACAACAAAAAAGAGTAACAACTAAGTCCCATACAATGTCAAGGTCAATGATAAAAAAATTTAGAATCAATCTAAAGTTAATGTGGCTTTAGATCCCCCTTAACATGTGGTTTTATCAACACCTCTTTGGTGAACCTTTACCAATCTACCAGTTCCTCTAGCTAGAGTTTTACAATAGCTTTTGGAATGTCATATCATATCTCTCCCTCCTATTTAAAAGTTGATTTAATAAAGCCTCTTCCATGGGGATATGAAAAGCATGAATTTTATGAGTTTCACATGGCACTAAACCATACAAAAAACATATGCATCATTTTGAGACATAAGATATAGGACTTAATGGATGTCAATGTTATTAAACTTGGCACTTCAGTTGAGCCTCCTCATGCAAAGTAAACATAAGATAAATCTTTGGAAATATTTTTAGATCCTTTCCCATTTCATTCTAAATAAGAGTCATGGGATACATCAGGTGTTCACCATGCATTTCATACACATCCCTCACTAGATATATACAAGGCACCTTTAGTTTAGTTACACCCTTTGAATAACATGATTGGTGTATATGATTTAGAGTTCTAGCTAGACTTTCCATCTCCTTCTCAGAGCAGGAGATCATTAAGGATGATTTAGAATATCATGCACTCTTTATTATAGATTACATTAATATTCATCCTATTCATAATGATCTCATAGATAATGGATCAAGCGTAAACATGTGTACTATGACATTACCAAAAAAATTGACATATTCAAAGTAGGATATTACCCAGATGGACACAACTATCTGTGGACACATATAGAGTTCACTGGGTGAGATTTTACTTCCTCTACAAGTTGGTCCAACACATATGGCCACACCATTTACTATTGTTCCCAGTGCAGAAATTTTTAATATGTTACTTGGTCAACCATGGATTTAGAAACATTGTGTAGTACCTTATATAGTTCACATATTCTTGAGATTCATTCATGGTAATTAGGTTATTATATTTAGTATAATTCCATATGAGTTACGACTCCCCACTTCAGAGCCATCTACTATTTTGTAACACCCAATTTCAATTTCACCTCTAGTTTCAATTTCTCCACCAATTTTAGTTCTTCTTCCAGTTTAGATTTAGACACAATTGATACCTCCATCACCAACACATAGAGTTGATATACTTCCATAGAGGTCTCTCTTAAATCAACCATAGTTTTAGTATTCTAGATAGCTTTCAGCTAGTGTTCACACCTAGGGTAATATCATTGAGGTCTTATGCATCCACTCACATAACACATGTTTAGAGAGCTTCTCCTACTAACATATGGGTCCCTAAGATCCCTATAGTTGCATATACTTCTTAGAGTTACAGGGGGACCCCACAGTGGGTTATACATTAGATATTTCAAAGCATTTATTTCATATATAGATTTTATATCCATAGTCTTAGCTTGTCCATCATGTTTCATGATCACGCATGATCCCTTTCCTTGATACATGACATCATGATAGGTAGTCTTCCATGAGACTCATCAGTTAGTATCATCTTTCCTCAACCTTAGTTGTACATAGTTTCTCAATTTTACATAGTTTTTTTATGATTATTTTTACATAGATTTTATCAAAACTACAAAAGTAATATAACATTCAAAATATAAAACCATTCAAAACATTGAAAACACAAAAACATTCAAATATTTAAAAATATAAAAACATTCAAATAAATCAGAAACACAAAAACTTTTTAATTGTATGCGTCATCCATGATTTACATTTCTACTACAATGCTAGACTTAAATTTGTTGTTCTATGCTATTATTTGTTGATTTATCTACATTACCATGCTTCACTTTATCTTCTTTCATTGTGTGTAGTGACATCTAGATCCTTGATTGATTCACTCTACCCATTGAGGGGGCATCCTACTTATATAGTGAAGACACACATTTATATATACAAATTGGGGGCATCTTATACATGACTAAATCATCCAAGTTATGTCATTTGTCACCACACACTCTACTTATTGTTTTGATGTATATTAATTATTAGCTTAGACATATTACTCTATCGACATTCACTAGTATTTAACACTTGTGTACTTCTTAGCATATACTTAGTCTTTTATTCCATGTCTTGAATACTTTTGTTTCTCACTTTGATTAGTTAGATTTGATTTTATTTTTAGTATATTACATGCCTTCCTTTCTTGCTTTACATAGCTAGATGTGATTGCATTTCTTAGTTCTTATTTGTCTCCTATATGTGCCTTAGGACATTTACCAATGTACTTTACTTCTATTCTTATGTGTGCCTTAGGAAATTTGTCAGTGTCCTTTGTTTGTACTCTTCTATGTGCTTGGGACCCTTTTTCCAACCTTGCTTGTTTCCAATTTTAGGTGCATGTGGTATTTCAACATGCCTTGTATGCTTGATGTCTAGTTTGAGTGACATTTTCCCATGTCCCTTGTTTGTTTGTCCCCTTGGCCACTCTTGTATGCTTCTTGATTAATACCTTTCATAATTTTTTCTTCTCATTCTTTACAATACCATGATCTACATAATGCATTATTTTTCTTTTTTTTGATTCCATGATGGACATCATGCTCCTTCCCTCCTTGACAACTAACAACTAACCATATTTCAAGTTTTAATTCACTACATTACACATGTTATTAAATTTTTATATCTATTTAGGCATACCCCTATTGATCTAACAATCTCTCATTATAAACCATGCTATATCCTGAGATATACTATCAATTATCATTGCTATGTCATAGTATCTTTGTAGCATAACACACTTGCAAGGCTATTTCTCCTGAGGGTAATCATTGTAGTGTCTACATTCCTTCCCTTATAATAGGGGAAAAAAATAGGGGTTTTATCGCAAATATCATATCTCCTAATGGTAAAAAAAGTAGTTTTCAAAACACCCAAAACAACAACCAGACATCAAACTAGGCCAAACAAACCAGGCAGACAATAAAATTTTTAGAATAGTCATTAGAATCAGCATAGGAAAATAGTTCCAAGATTGGACTAAAATGATGGATAACACGGTGTCCATTTTTAGTGCTTCTATCTATACAACAAAAATATTAGTTTTTCCATAAATAGGTACCAAAGTAGGTTCAACTACAGTTTCATATATTCAAACTAGTTTAGATACAAAAGTTTTAGTATAGTTTTTCTCAAAGAATCTAGACATAGGGGCATCATACATAGAATGATAGATCTCACTTCTATTTTTAGATATGGAAGTTGCTATAACTTTCAAATCATAATCCATGTATAAGAAACTAGTGATTAAGGGTAATTTACATGGCACATTTATTTTCTTTTCTTTTTGAGTTGAGTATATTACCTAGGCATTCTCAACAATTACGTGCCTTATTCCATTTGTAAGTGGTTTGTATCATTTTGGAGTAGCTTTCATACAATCCTAACCTCCACATTTTGAAATGTATTCTATATAATCCTAGTGCCTAGTTTCATTGTGGCTTTCATACTAGCCTAATCTCCAATTTTTGGAGTGGCCAAGAGTAGCCTAGTTTCTAGCATAATTTCAGCTATCCATGCCACATTTTCAGATTACAGAGAATTCATATTTTTTAAGATCCATCTCATATAAAACATATTTCATATTGATATTATTTCATAGCTTCACTTCATGGGGAAAGGATGGAGCCAAAGGACTACCAATCCTTTGTATTCTTGAGCCACATACTCAGAGGGATTGGACACATAGTCCAAACATAGATTAGCACATGAATGATCACCTAGATTCACTTAGTGGGTGATGATGGAGACAAAGGGACAACATTTTCATTTTTGAATCATTCTCAAAGAATTAGGCACTCAAATTTATTCATGATATTACTCTTGTGACATCATTATCCAAAATTACACAACATTACTTAGCATCACTCAACATCATAATAGATTTTATATTAGTTTGCATACCTAGTGAGGTGTATTCATTCCTTTATCTTTCTCTCTCTATCTTAACCAAATTTTTATGTTCTTATTTTAGATATAGCATATCTAATAATAACTGATCTACTCTTTGTTTCTTCTTATAGTTTTACACTTCAAAGTGTGCTCTCTCTACGCATACCCAACATCACACAACTTCACAAACTTCACCCTTACAGGTAATTTTAGGTACACTTTCTATTTTTCTCTATCCTAGTATTTCACTTTGTTGTATCCATAGAATAAAGTGGGGGTGGGGGAATTTAGTCATATAAAATGTGAAAATTGGTGACTTGTGTGTGGCTTGTGACACCCAACCCATAGGTGCATCTTGCTTTCTCTCATGACCCTCAGAGGCATCTTTTCAATGATTTTTAGTCATCTATAGCCTTCTAGATAGTGATTCCACCTCATCCAAGTAGTATTTACAATGATAATTCCATATCCCTAGGTCCCATTCCTTCAAAAAAATAATTCCCAACTTGGACTATAGCGTTAGTCCCTAGGGTGTCCATTTTTGGTGCTCCTATCCAAGTGTATTTTTACATCTAATGGTCAATTCCTTATAGTTCCTATCCTCCTTATTATCATCCTAACGTGAATACATTCAACCCATGACCAATAGATCCCTATAAAATCCAATTCAAATTTCAATTAGAAGGGGTTGATAAATATCATAAATCAAGCAAGAATACAAGCAAGACTACTCAAGCACATTTCCCTATTCTCTACATAAAACCAACCAATATAACTACAAAATTACTCAAACCCTTAAAAAAATACCTAACCACTTCAAACATACCCAATTTAAATATTTTTCATCTTCATACACACTATTTCACAAAGCACATCATGTGAAAAAACTACATATGGCTTGATCCCTCTTCAAAGTATTGGTATATAGGTAGGATGCCCACACAAAGGGTGTAGATACACGTTCAATACATATTATACACACTAACCCTCATTATTTACCAAATTTTGTCAAAGCACAATAACGTATAGGGTTTGATGAATAAATTAGTTCTATAGGTAGTTTTATAGACATCTAGTAGTTAAAATTTCATAGGTAGTCTCACACAGACACAATGAACAAAACCTAGAGATCTCAAGTATCCTAGACAAAAATGGTAGAAAAGGACTATATCACTAGACCCTAGGGTTTCCATTTCTTTTTCTGTATCCAATCATAAAATGAAGGGTAGATCCTGATTTATGACACTATCCCAATGCTTCATAGTGAATTCTAGACTCCATCTCAGCCATCTCAGTCCATTTCCAGTTAAGTCTTATTTCATCTCCCTTATTACTATTTTTAGAAAGGTTAAAATTGTAATAAAATTATATAAATTGGTATATTATTTATTTAAATATTATTTACTAATTTTATTACTCCAGACCCTTCACAAAATTAGGAATAATACACCAATATTTTCAAAACTATTAAATCACTAGACAAGATCAGCAAGCTTTGGAGCTAAACTCAATTATGGAGCATGTAATTAGGAAAATTCACTTGTTTGTTTCTTAAAGATACATTAAAATATAAAATTTTCCAAGGTTTCACCATTAAACAATAGAGGTTTCTCAAAAGAGCCAAAAAATTCACTACTTAAAGCATTTAGAAGAGGGGTGAGACAAGGGAAGTCCAAAGGTCACTTGGGCACTTATTAAGATGATAAAAAATGTTACATATGCATGTTGAGAATATCTTAAATGGACCATGTATAGTTAGGAAGTAGAAATTTCTATACAAGGCATGAAACTCTTGTAAAGTGGCATGAAATTCCATATGTTAGCTTAGAAAATTGCCTTCATCATTCACACATGTTTAAACATCCCAAAAATGACAAAGGGTAGATATAATTATTTGAGTGAGAGGACAGGGTTGCACACATACTTATCCATGCATTGGTTTAATTCCTAGTTATCTAAAAACTTCTTAAAATGAGCCATCACCATTTGTTGTTTAAGAAAGCTCCTCTTGCACACACCTTGCACACTTGGCTTCCAAAAATGGACTAGTTTTCCATGAAAATTCATAAAAGTTAGTGTATGACACTTTTAAATACTTTTCATGGCCTTAGATTCCTCAAAGACACCTTTAAAAGACTTCCACTTGAATTTTTCACCCTTTTCACTATCATGTTCACTATTCTAGTTTTGATTGGCTGAGATGAAAACTCTGGTAAGTGAACTTAAGATTTTTTATTAAGTATGAAATTTTTATGGTGAGTTATATTAAGTCTCTAGATTCCTCCCAAATTTGATTTCATCTCTTGAAACCTCCTAGAACCTATATAATGTATAAAATAGTCAAGATAAGTATTTTTATACCCTATTCATATAGATTCTTTACAACTCATCCTGATGGTAGGGAGCCTAATTGTGTTTTATACATCTACTAATCTTCATTATCAGTAAACTATTCCATTTGAGTAACTTTCCAACTTCATTTCCTTTATTGGGTCACTTCCAAGGGTTTAGTAGGGTTTTAGGTCCATTTTATCCTTAAGCTTTGGTAATAAATCCCTAACATTATAATTAACAAAAAAATTTAAAAAAAATATGTTAATGACCCTTGTTAACCTCTCTAAACTCCTTTGGTCTCCATGCATATCATCAGAGAAGATGTGAGTACTTAAAGTTGGTTTATTTGGCTTGAATATTCATTTATATAGGACTAATGTATCTTAAAGTTAAAAATTAAATCTTCCATTGCTTCCATTACATACCAATATTTCATACATGTATAAATTCATCCCATTAACATGTTACAATCATGTATAAAACTCACTAAGAGCTAGAAGTGAAGTTGGACCACAAATTAGATCTAAGTCACTTCAAGGCCTAATAAGCTTAGCATGGACCCTACTAGTTTTGACTATTTTGACTAATCTCTCATCGCTAAGATAGTTTATAATTTTGGATCATGCCTCATTAAATCTCAAAAATTCATCACACAACTTCCTAAGCACTCCTCATTCTTTTTTCTCATTCATCAACTAGGCCTAATTGTAGCTTGCCTGGTTGAGCTATGTGCAAGAGTGTATTGACCACTTTGAGAGGTTTGAGCATGATTTAGTGTTTCATAGCATAAATTAATATTCCATAAATCTAAACAAATGTTCCTTGAGGTTCCCACATCATTCTATCATGTTTCTTACCCATTTTGGATTAATTTCCTTCTCTTGCCAAAACCCTAATTTTCATGACTCACTAACCTATAAGATAAAATAGTGAGATATAACCCTATTATTCAAGGAAATGTGAAGTTATTTAAAGTTTTATTAGGTCATAATTAATATTTTTATCAAATGTATAATTCATAATCTTCCATTTAGGCACCTAACCAACTCAATTTGCCCAAAAAAGGCCTCCAAAAAGGACTATTTTTTGCATTTTTCACTTCGAACTAAGAATGACCTCTCTAGGATAAATCCTACATGATTAATTTCTAAAAAAATTTATCCACATTCAATTCATGCTCAAGAATCTTTAAATTCACCCAGAACCACTCTTCTCCCTTAGATTCCTCATTCTTATCCATTGAGCAATATGAGTTCCTTAGTGCAACTATATGAACTACCATCCTTGGGATAATATGAAGAGTAGATGGTCAACTTGAAAGAAGTATTTGAGATTTTAAAAACACCTTACTAACCTATCATGAATTATTCTTAGGTTGTTTGTAGATCTCCTTTATCTTCCTTAGCATACTCATCTCTTTACCTTAAGGAGTCTATGTGAGATTATTTTACATAGTCAAAATCTTATGGAGATAATAATGGTCCTAATTAAGGTTTTCATAGGATTTTTGCATCACTTCAACTCTCCCTATACCCTTTACATGCACCTTTAGCTTAGAAAAATGAGTTCTCTTTCTTGACTATGATACCCTGCCTCTTTGATTTCTATAGTGCATATTTACCTAATTGAGATTTCATCATGATGTGGAAATGCCCTCCTTAAATACATAAGATCACCTAGTATATTATTTTACCATTACTCACCTTGTATGGGATAAATAATCACCAAGACACCATGATTATGCCAATATCTACCTACTCAGTTGTAGGTGCTCATTTTCATGTGAAGGGACACCTGTAGGTGTTCATGAGGCTTAAACACCACATATCAACATCATCCTAGTGATATTAATTCTCATTTGTATACCATCAAATCAATAGGACCATGCCAATGTGAGATTATGTTCTATTTACAACCTTACGATGTCAATGGTCACCTAAAATTGAATTCTTATAGATATGAATGTAGGGTTTAAGTTATTTAAAAGGCATATTTAGGACCTTCAACTTCTATCTTCCAATATCTTTCTAGCTTCCATATTTTTTGAATCTCTTATATATGATAGAGGATACAATGTTTACCTATCTATATGTTCTAAAACTCTTTTAAACATTGTTATAGGGTATCTATAAAATTTATTGGATCTCTATTTTTACTTTTTAGGGAAGAAGTCCATAAGTTCAATCATCTTGTGCTTAAAGCTAGTTTACACCTTTTCCTACCCATTTGTTTCTTCAGATAGGCCTACCTCAATCTTTCCATCTTTCTCAAATCTAAAAGAAGGTTTTACCATGTTTTAAATTCTCCATACAAGGACCTTCAAATCTCTATGGTACCACCTATAGGTCGGCATTTACATATATAGGCAGTGGGTATAAAGCTTGGAGAGAGAGCATAAAAACATGTTGGTGATTAATTGAAAACCCTCACCAAGTGTTAAAATCAACTCCTAGAAATTTTAAAACATTGAAACATCTCCCAAATTATTCATCTCAACATGATATCATCAGGGAGACTCTTGTAGGTGTCAATGAGCTATATTTAAGTAGTGAGCATGGAATCAAGAAAAATGTGTGGTTGAATGGATTGATGAAAAACTCAAGCCAAATGTAAATCCCTCAAATACATGTTTGGCCTTGTGGACATATTGAAACAAGCTTTAAAACATGTGTTTAAATCATGAAATCCTCTTGCAAACACCTATTATAGAGCAAACAATGGTGTCTAGTGGTTGGTTAGTGTGGTGCATTGAACTTGTAACCAACCTATATCCTCTTAAAACCTTAAAATATACTCTCTTAATTTATTTATTCCTTTAATAAGTTGATATATCCTCACTATAACTCCATGAACAAGCTTTGCAATCCCCATACATGTGACTGTAAGTAAGACTGAGTGAAGGATTTAATATGAGAAAGGCAAGACTAAATATTTGATAAAACATGTTGTAATGAAATAAAACATCAAAATAGGTGATAATATAGCCGTGAGACCTATGGGACACTATATTAAATCTACATGAGACCTCTATAGGGAACCAACATTATGCAAACAAGCAAAACTTTGATTGAGACCTCACATGGTCAGACCTTCCTACAACATGAGTTGACTTGATAATTAAAACACCATGAAACACGAAACAAAGCATGAAGATAATTTTATAACAGATCTGACATCCTTTGGAGTCAACATCACCAACTAGATTATATGGACCTATCTAAAATAGAGTAAAACCTATGGGTTGTACAGAATAGTGAGAAGAAAATCATAATCAATTTGTTAGAGATGGTTCATAAAGTATGGTTGACCAATCCTTGCATTATTTTTATTTAAATTAATATCTCTAAGTTTACTACCATCTCCCAAAGTATATTAACCTAGAACCTCTCTAATTGGTCGTATTAAGCACAAACATTTTGATCACTTTTATGTGTCTAAAAGGGTGAAGAAGGAGAAAAACATTTTTTGACCTCTTATAAAATTTACAAAGAATTTAAAGTGTAGAAATGTTTTTGAGGAAGAAGAATAGACTTTCTATGACCGTCTCCCATGTGTCACCTTCCCTCATGGACCATGCAAGTGTCAAACTCCTCTTTTTTAGTTGATTAATTGATCTTTACTTAGATAACCTATAATTTTTAAATGAGATAAACATTATTGATAGGTAAGTTAACTTAATAAAAATTTAAAAGGAATATAGGACACATGCACACCTTGAAAACCATGCCACATGCATTTATGACCCCTAAAACCATGTTAAATTACTCAAAATTACATATAAACTAATTAGACCATGACTAAGGCTAAAAAGGCCTTAAATAACATAAAATGGACTATAACATACCTTTTGGAAAATTATTATACCCCTAAAACATCTAAAACCCAATTTTCTTACCTATAGATGTCCAAATTTGACCTTGAAGTAAAATTTGGTCAACAGTTAGAATCTAACAAGTTTTGTGAGATTGTTGGTCATCATCCCACATGGTCTCATCAAATTTACATTTTCCTCCATGACACCATCAAAAATTTTAATATTTTACACAATTTAGTGGAATTGATCATCCAATACACATTCTACATCACATTCCTTGGAAAACCCCTATATCATAGGGGCCATGACAAAACATGGCAATAATTTTTGAAGGAAGGCAAATCAACAACTAACAGATTAAATGATATAATTGATGAAGCACATGTCATTGACATGGTCTTAGAACAATAAGAATTGAAATCAAGTTAATGGTCAAGTAAAATGTGATTTAAACACCTCCCAAATTGAATGATCCAATGCAAAAATAAAAATTATTTTTAAAAAAAAACAAATCAGCTTAATTAAAAGAAATCAAAAGATAAAGATAAATAATAGTCCACGGGTAAAAACCATTCTTATGGTGCCTTGGACAAGTAATTTTTCTACAATTACATTATACTTGGGGAAATTTCCACTCCATCCAATAGGCATCGCACACCATCCCCATATCCATCCTATCATGGATATAATTAATCACATTTTTACCTTGATAAATAAGTTTGATAAGTCTTGATATGTATTTTTAGAACATCTTGGAACATCCAAAAAATGGTGGTTCGATGAATATGTATATTATTATTATTATGTAGTTTGATCCTTATAGGTCCATCACCATCACCATCAAGCCTAATATTCATCTACATTAACATATTCATATTCATCATCTCTGTAATTATATTCATCATTGTAATTCATCCATAATCATTCCTAATTTATTCTTTTTCATCCACTAATCCTTTCATTTCCATCTCTCTTCATCCATGATCCACTTATATTTATCACTATTCATCCATGATCCACCCATATTCATCCATAATACTTCCAAATCATCCCTAATACATATGTATCCATCCATATTCATCCCTACGCATCATCCTAAATCACTTCCATCCATTACCACCACCATCACCATTTTAAGAATAGGTGTTCCCTTTATTGTTACCCTTGGGCAGTAAGCCCCAAAATCCCATAAAATTATAAAATCCAATAAAAAATTTAAAAATTTAAATATAATAGAAAAACTAGAAAAAAATAAAACAATTAACAATAATAAAAATCATGTTGTTGTTGTTGTTGTTGTTGTTGTTGTTGTTAGAGTGTGAAAGGGGTAGGTAGGTGAGTGTATGTGTGTGTGTGTATTTTTTATGTGTTATTGTACTCTTTAGAAATATGCACTGATCCTTAACCAAATTAAATTCAATGATCAAAACAAAAAAAAAAAATAGAAAATAAATATCCTTTTGTGAAAACCTCTTAGAAAAATTAGACAATCAACATCAAAATCAAAATATAATAAAAAATAAAGAACTTAGACTTCTACCTACATCAACTAGTGTCATGATGAAGACATCATAAAAATTAACATCAAAATAGAGAAAACTCCTAAAATCATTCAGTTTAGAGTAAATCTCAATCCTAAAGAGAATAAATCTCTTGTGGTTATCGTAAGATAATTTTCACGTGTCTTTGATCACATCCCCACAACATCCATATTTGTTTTTTATGAAGCACACATAAAGCAGTTAGAATCTGATAGGGTTTATGAGACCTGGATCCCAATCCCCCTTGGTCTCATCAAATTTCCATTTACCTCCATGATAACATCATCCATTTGAATATTTCTATAAATATAATAATATCCCTCATCCAATACGCATCCCGCATCACATTCCTTGGTAGAACATTATATGATAGGGTCCATGATAGAACTTGCTTACATTGTTTGAAGGAAACCAAATCAACGACTAATGATGTCAATGATAGAATTGACGAAACACACATCAGGAGTCAGTTTTGTTGTTTCCAAAGAAATTCCATGGATAAGTAAATCAGATATGGCTTAATGTTAGTATCTAGTTGGAAAAATTGGGGTCTAAACCAGGCTTCATACAAAGTTGGTCAGATGATTGACTTTCTGTACTATGGTTTTGGGGTTGTTTTGTTTTGTTCTTATGGAAAAAAATGACCAACCCTATGGTCAAACCTGATTCAAGAGGTATAGTGCATGATCATAGCTGTCCAGTTTTGAACCAAACCCTCCCAGTCACGAAGACAAGACATTGTCCTATTTATCGTTTGCTTTATTTAATTCCTCCATGCCTTATTTGGATGAAAAATGAAGCCGCCAGTATTGATTTAGAAGGCTGGCGAGCTAATATTTCTTCGACTTAGTTAATTAAAGGATTTCACTAGTTTATTACTACTGGCATGGCCCCATGTTTCATCTTGTCACCTCCCTATTAGAAGTTTTGGTGGATGAACGACGTACAGGGTTCGATCTCGGATATATTGGCTGGAAAGAGTAGGCCACTTGCTGAGGTGCTAATTTTTTGATTCAAAATTTCCTGATGATTTTAGCACTCGGTATTCTGACCGTCACACATGGAAGGACAGATTGGGCTAGTGCCTTTCCAGCAACTCGAAGATACTGAATCAGTTTTCCAGGAACAGTTGGCTCTTAGTGGTCGTTGGAATCTTTTCAAATTGGTCTTGCCCATTGGCTTTGGCGATGATCTGGCTTGATTTGGTGTAGCAGTTAGATATGAGTAGGTAGGATATGATGATATTTGAAGTTGTTGTGATACTTTGGCTATTTGATTATTGATTTTTCCTTGACGTGGTCACTGAAAGGATTAATTTTGCAGGTTAGTGTTTAATGGGAAAATGACATTGGCCAAGGTGAAAGTTAGCGATTGGGATAGATAGCATGGTTATATTTACTTTTGGATCTCACACGGTTTGACCATGAGGGATCATTTGGGGGCTTTGTGTTCCGCATAGGATCCAGAGGGATTATTTTATTGCAATTGGAATCAGTTTTTGGAGGTTTCAGGTTTCATTGAGAAACTGCTGGGCTTTTTCTAATTTGATTCTCAGCCGTTGTAACTTTAGCTTCATTGGCTGTGATATTTGGTTCATTTTTGTGGCCGTTGGGATCATTTTCTGACTTGGCCTTGCTCAGTTTAGTATGGCCGTTGGTTTTGATTTGGTTAACTAGGATGATGATTGAACTTGATTTTTTGTTGACTCTTTGGTTTGGGGGTTGTGAGGTTGTTTGGTTTTACAAGGTAGGTTTGAGCAGCTCGTTTTGGATTAGGTCAGAAGTGACTATTCCATTTTGAATCAAAATTATGGTATGTTGGTTTTTGGTATGTTTGGTCCTCTCAGGGATTCAAAAAGGTTTTTTAGAGATTTGTTGATTGTGTTTCTCCAGTTTAAGATGGTTGTTAGCGCATTCAAAATCGATGGATATTATTTTAATGTTGGGTCTCGATGGAGACTTTGCAGTGTTCCTTTCTCTATATTTGGCTATGTGGTAGAGACTTAGACCTCCTTTTGTGTATAGGTTGGTTCTCAATCCATTAAAAATCATTTCAGCAATCTTTTGGAGAGTCTAATGGTATCTCGAGCCCTATGCCTCACTTTAGCCTAGAATGGTTTATGATCCAACCAAAATCGGTTGGTTGCCACAACAGTCAAAAGTAGTATTAGCTCTTCCTCTACTTCTTGTGATCCAATCAAAATTGGTGGGTACTCCCTTAAGTTGGGTTCACATTATACTCCTAGTCAGTTATTTCCATCCAGGAGGAGACCTGACTCACATATGGTAGCTTTTGTTGGGGTTCTTTTCATAACCCTAGTCAATTGTTCCCAACCAGGTGGAGACTTAGACCACTTGATGTGTCTAGGGCTAGTATCCACACCAAGTATCAAATTTGGGGTCACTTTAATTTGAACATGGACTTGGAAGACCAACAATTAAGATCAATTTATTGGTTGACTAAAATAAGATTCAAACAACTCCTAACATGAAAGATCCAATGCAAAACAATAATAATAATAATAATAATAATAATAATAATAATAATAATAATAATAATAATAATAATAATAATAATAATAATAATAATAATAATAATCCACATGTGTAAACAATTCTTATGGCACCTTGGAAAAGTACCATGATGAAAACTAGTTACTAGTGTCATGCATAAATAGGTTTCCTACAAGACATCACACTTGGGGGTAAAATACACTATATCCATCTAAACATCCTCCATGATCCTTGTATCCATCCTATCACAATGAAATGCATTCACATTTTGACTTTGATAATGAATTGGAATAAGTATTGAGACCCATTTTTGGTATATCTTTGCACATCTTTAGAATGGTGACTTGATGATTGGACACATCATTCTTATGTAATGTTATCCTTGGAGATCCATCACCATCATTATCATCATCATCATCATCATCATCATGCATGACATTTATATCCTTTATCATATTCATCTTCATCATCTCCATTATCATAATAATCCATCCCTAATCACCCATAATATGTTCATATTCGTCACCTAGTCCTCTTAGATACATCCCTATTCATCCCTGATCCACTTGTATTTATCCATAATCATATATGATCCACCTTTATTAATTGATAATACTCCCTAATCATCATGTATCCATCCATAATCATCCATAATTTGTTTGTATCCATTTCTACTCATCCTTAATAATTATCGTAAATCCCTTCCATCCACTACTACCACAATTCTCGTTTTAATAATATATGTTCCCTTTGTTGGTACCATTTGTAAATAAACCAATAAATCCCATTAAAAAATAAATAAAAAAAATCATAAAACTAAAAAATAATATAAAATATATAAAACAAAAAAAAAAATTAGTAATAATAGAAAACCTATGCATTGTGTGTGTGTGTGTGTGTGTGTGTGTGTGTATTTTGTTTTATGTGTTCTATTACTTAATTTTTTAGTTACAATCCTATGGCATATGGTAATAGTGACATCATCCTTTTCCATATCATGGTGGATCCTATCATATTCTATATAAAAAATAAATTTTCTCAAAATAATCATAATTCACAAAATCTTGGCATTAGGTTTCCATCACCACATCAAAAACATTTTATGAGTACAAATATATTCTAACTCACAATCCATATATAACTTAATTTACTAATGATCTACATACCTAAAAACCATAAGTTCTCCATATCTAATTTAATTTAATCCAATCCAATCCAATCCAATCTAATTCAATTATATCAAGATTACTAATGCAATATAGTTAGGGGAATCCTTAAGTGTCAACTTTTTTTCATCTTCTTCAATATTTTGAATGGTACTAGATGATCATAAAGTCATTCACCAACATGATCATCACATCATAAATCCATGCAAATGGTTAATTTTGTGATTTGTGCTTATATATCCTAAACAATCATACAATAATCCATCAATCACATCAAAGTATACAGCTTTATCCAAATATATCATTCCTAAAATAGCTTCCTTACATATATCATCACTTCATTAAAATCAAAGATCATAGCTTTATCATTATTGTTTATAGTTCCTAATACACTCCCTTTCATATATCATTTCTTGGAGAAATTCACATCAATCGACATTAATAAAATCATGCAAGCTTTAGCTCAATTGAGTTAACCCACTATAAAAATATCAATATTATATATCCATGTCCATCATCATCACATGATACTATAACCAAGCCCTTTTTCTTCATCATCCACCTTTCCATTTTTACCTTCATGCTTCCATTCTAATAATGCCATTCTCATTTTGAGATCCCATTCATGTCTTTCATCCCACATGCACTCTCAAGAGGAAATAATCATTGACCATTATTCATACAACCACATTGTTAGATGTATCCTTATGTGCCCATTTTTTTTATTATATATTCTTCTCAAAGATGTTTTTACTTCCTCCACCCATTGATCACAACACCTTTTCAAGAAGTGTCAAAATATAGACATCCAAATATAGACACTCTAATCACAACACACCCACTTTCAACACTTTCAATAGATTCTTTTTGACATCTATAATGTATAACTTATTAGTGGTCTATGGGCCTATTAATATATCACATGTTTCCACATATATTTTAAACCAGAGACATAATAAAAACAGATGTGATCCCTTCACTTAGTACCACTTATCATGGTTACACACACTCACAAACTTGAAATTCATATATAAATTTGGAATAAGGATCGAGGACAATGGGATTACGATGAAATCATAGATTTCCATTTTTAAACTACACATTCAATCATATTTTCATAAATTTTATCTAAGGTCATTGTATCAAGGAAATCTAAAGGTTTTTCGTAAATCATGTGTTGCCACATGCACCAACCTCATATCCTTTCTTAGTCTTAAGATGAGATCCACTACTGAAATCCACATATCACCTTCTTGTAATGTCATGATTTTTATAAGGCACAATATGAATCTTCCACCATGAGTCTGCAACCCATTCAAAAGGTGTAAATTTTCATCATGATACTTACTCATAATAGAAAAGGCAAGCTTCATATTTAAGTGTGTAAGCCTAGTCATGATTATGCAAAATGATGCCATGTAGCATCATATGCTAGACAAAAGTGACACAATGTCACCAAACTATCAAGACTAATGACTTATTATCCTATGGACATCTGGTTAAAATTGATTGTCATATTGCGTACCTAATTGTCAAATTATGCAGATATATTAAAATTGATGGGAAACTTTTGTCTTCATTTAAATTGGGTTTGGCAATACTTGAGAGTCTTGGATAATCATTGACATTGATTTTGATGTGTTATATATTGGATTAGGATCCTAAATAATTAAATTTACCTATTTTTTAAGCCTTAATGAATCAACTAAATGATTATTCCTTAATCCATAAATGAGATGAAGTGATACCATGGGAATTCATCTCATGGGGATGGTTTGAGACATTGATGCACCTTGATGGTTAGTCAACAATTGCAAGATAATTATGTATGACCAAATATGAAAGCATTCTCTTAAGTTAAATTTAATATGATGAAATGACATTACCATGACCCTAATATTGGGAATTACTAATATTTTTGGGGCCCATAATATATAGGTCTAAGTATTGTAACATGGCAATGAATTTTGTTGAACCAAGTCTAACAGATTAGATCCTCCATATTAAATTGAAAGGATTAATGTTGAAATGTAATTCAATATTAATTATTTAAAAAATAAGAGAAGCTTTTGTAAATGTTACTATACAAAGGATTTACTCAATTTATGAAACATTCAAATTAAGTTTGATTAAAAAAAAAGTAGATATTTCTAGATAAGTACAAAAAGTGTTATAGAAAAATAGTAAAATCAGAACCCTAAAACTAAAATATTTCCAATGAATAAAATATGATATGATTTTTAATTGTGTCCTTATATCATTAATACAACTAATTCCACTTATCCATAGAGAACACCTTGTCAATTTAGCATCATCATTTGAGGACTTGAATAAAAAATGATTGGAATAAAAAGAGATTAATTTAAGCATGTAAATGGATTCTTATTTCAATACCCATTCATTTTCTTAGTTCTTTACTTAATTTATTTTTAATTTTACTTTAAATCTCAATATAATATAATATATAATATATATATATATATATATATATATATATATATATATATATATATATATATATATATATATATATATATATATTTCTTGACTTATTTATGTAATTGAGTAAGTTCTTTGTAATGGGATTGAGAAAAATGAGAGATTCCATGTAATTTTTGTCTTAGATTTATTAAAAACCCTTTAGGACATTAATCTAGGGATTGTTTTCCTTTAATGTTATCACCTACTCTATTTATAATAAATCTTGAATATGATTATATACACATATTTTATTATGATTTGTTGTTTTTTCCCTTAACCCAAAATCCAAGGAAACTATTTGAAAACATGGAAACACATGAATAGTCAACAAACTTATAAATGGGTTAACATTAATAAATTCACAATTTATAATTGAAAAAAATATAAAAAATCCCATTTTGTCATAAATATTTTGCATTATAAACTAGCAACGCTTAAAAAATCTTATATATCAAATAGCTTCTTAAAATTCATTTTTTTTTTAATTTCACTTATTTTCCTTTTTTAACTATTTAGAAATATTTTTTTCAATCTATCAATGTTTACATTAAACTTCTTTCATACAATAGCTTATTCTTAACTTATTATCCCTTATTTACAAATATATACGATAATAACACACTTTTTTCCTATTATATCTTCCCATTATCCCTTGTATCATTGTATCTAAATAACCTAAATAATACCACACTTTTCACCTATTAGATCTTGAATATTACCACAATTTTTATCTATTATATCTTAATTAATACCACAATTTTTGCCAATTACCAAATGCTTTGGTTTGTTATATTTCTTTGGATTATGCAATATTCTTTTAGAAGTATGATGTATGTTCTAAATAATATATTAATTTTTACTAAGAAAAATACAAATATATTGTTACGTTAAATTGAAGTTTATAGTTTACTAAATCTTGGCCAAGTCTTATAAACGAATATAATCGTATTATATTTTTTTACTTTTTATTTTTCATTTTTGGTTTTACAAAAGATATTAATTTGACGTTTGGTTATAGATTTATATAATTAATTTAAAATCCTTTGATATATTAGTGTGTATGGACGGATGTGTGTGTGCTAAATCTATTATGTTAAATATATTTAATATTTTAATTAATTATTAATTTTATTAAATTATCAATAATCTATACTTTCCTTTAAATATGATAAAGTATTATATATATATATGAATGAATGAATTTGATTGAAATGAACTATTTTTTATTTTTTTTACTTTTTCTATCATAATTTCAATGTTATATTTCGATAAACTAAAAATTGAAATAATCTTACATATTGTAAAATATTTATACTTAACATTTATTATTATATGTTAAATATAGAAAAATATAAAAACATGTGATTAGATAATAAATTATTAAATGAGTTAAAGTATAATATATTTTAAATAATTTATAATTCTTTATTTAAATAAAAATACAAATATGTTTCCTCCATCATTTTTAAAAACTAGTTTCAAATTATTTTTATTAAAGAAATTAAGTTTATCTAAATGATAATTTGAAGCTTATAGTTTACTAGAGTCTGAATCCATTTTTTAAGAGGAAAGCTTGTTTCAACCCACTAGCCAAATTTTATGGATTATAGTTTATAAAACATCTTACTTCAATATGTTATATTTATAAATAAATTGATTGACGTTTAAATTTATAATTATTTTATATATAGTTTTTTAAGTATAAATTAAAAAATTTAAATTTTTTATTTAAAATTTTACATCAATAAATATTTAACAAAATTCTAAAATTTTATGTTTTAATATAAATTAAAAAATGGTTATAATTATTGAAAAAATTACATTCAATAATTAAATGAAAAAAGTTCACAAACAAACAATGAGATTATATTTATAAAAATAATTATAAACAAATAATTAATATGCATTTATAATATTTTTAAAGACCATTTTATCTATACAACTATGATGTGGGCCTTTTAATTATAACATCGTTTAAGATCTGAAATTGACAAATTGTACATGTTTTTCTTTTTTTCAAATTAAATTTGTATATTATTATTATCAACAATGGTGAAAAAGGAAATATAAATATATATATATATATATATATATATATATATATATATATATATATAACATTTTATTTTATTTTTCAAATTAAATTTGTATATTATTATCAACAATGGTGGAAAAGGATATATATAATTATTATGTTTTTATCAAATAAATAAATTTTAAATTGTTTTGTTGGTATCAAAAAGAAATAAATATGTTTATTTTGAAATTCTAAGTTTAAATTAGATTGATAATCTAACATTTTATTTCAAAAATTGTAAAAATTAAAACTTTTGTATCATATAAAATCATTGAAAATATTAGTTCTTTTTGTAGTGCTTAACAGTTTGACATTCAATTTTGTCAAAAAATATATATATATTTTTAAATTTAAAGAATATTGAAATTTAAAACCTAAATATTGTCTGAAATCAGTTAAAATATTAATTCTATTTTTTTGATTTAAATATTAAAAGGCTTTAAAATTTTAACTAGACTTCATTTTTGATAGTGTTAAAATTTTACATTTAATAAGCTATTTTTTGGTGAATTTTTTATGAACCAAACAATTTCACAAATAAACTAACAACCTTTCAACATAAATTTCATTTTTTAAATTTATATTATTATTCCTATTCATCTTGTGTAATGCAACGAAAACGTTCCAATTACTCAGCGTCCATTAACTATGTAACTGGTTCTCTTTAAAATAAAAAAATAAATTAGTCTTTTTCTTATGTTGAAATAGATTCAATACCCCAAGTTTTCGTCAAAATAAGTATAAATATTTTTTTCATAATAGCTAGTACAAATTTTCAGGTTACAAAATGAAAAATGTCAATGGGAGCACCGCCACCTCCATGTTATTTAACACTAGGGACTATAAAACCCTACTAATCATTTATCTCATTCCCTGCAACTCAACGCACACTCGTGGTAGCCTTGTTACGCGCAGATTTCTGGAAGCTCAACTGATACTGTTTGCCAAAATACAATTTAGTGCCAAGTGATGATGAAGAGTTGAGAGAGTAAAAGGGAGAAAGAGGAGATGGGAATTACCTGTAGCATTTGACGGAAGGGCTGACCGGAATGCCGATGCTTACGCTGCAGAGTTTGGGCAATTGGGCAGCTTTGGCATCGTTGACGGGGATGCGAACCATTGCAGACTTTATACACGTACACGCGGCTTCCCTTACGGGCGTAGTTATGGCGGCGGCATTCAGCTTCTTCACACCGTTACAGCAATACTGGGTTGGCCGACCGGCGTTTCCTGCAACATACATCACGCACGGAGCTAAATCAGAGGTCACTGTCGGGCAAGTTATTAGTTTTTATGAACAGAATTGAAACAATCAGAAAATGCAACACAATGAATAATGAACACAACAAGATAAATTTGATTTACTCTTTAGAAGTCTGCTCTGTTTTATGAATTATGCTTCTTATTGAATATCTTAAACAATGAGAAATCACCATATATATACAAGTGAGAGGAAAGAGACACATCTCTTCAATCTCCCTGTCGGCCTCCACCAAAAAAATTATGTCTTAAATAATACAATAAGTTGGGCTGGAATTGGGAGCCCGACACTACTCTTTCAACATCAACACTCCTTCTTAGCTAGGAAGGATACTTCCAGCTACATAAGACATATCACCTCATCGTGGTGTCAACCACAATGGCTAAAACAATGTATAGTATGTACAAGTGTTCATCACTTTACATGACATCCACCATGGTTCTCCTAGAGGCTGGAATCAAGGGATTTCACCTTGAACTTCTCTCATAGAAAAGAACTTGTTATGAAGGGATTTCACCTCGAACTTCTCTCACAAAGAAGAACTCGTTATCAAGGGATTTCACCTCGAACTTCTCTCACAGAGAAGAACTCATTATCAAGGGATTTTACCTCGAACTTCTTTCACAGAGAAGAACTCGTTATCAAGGGATTTCACCTTGAACTTCTCTCATAGAGAATAACTCGTTATCAAGGGATTGCACCTCGAACTTCTCTCACAGAGAAGAACCCGTTATCAAGGGATTTCACCTCGAACTTCTCTCACAAAGAAGAACTTGTTATCATAGCTTTGGCGGCTTCTACAATAGATCTGTTCTTCCTTTCTAGAACACCATTATGTTGAGGATTGTAAGGGACATAGAAGTCCTTCTTAATCCCTGCTTCAATGCAAAAGTTATGAAATTCTTTAGAGGTGTACTCCCCTCCATTGTCGGATCTCAGAACTTTCATTCTCTTCGCAAATAAGTTCTCTACCTGAGCTTTAAACTCTTTGAACTTCTCAATTACTTCTTTAGATTCCATGGCACAACCTTTGCAGGTACCTACATGCTCATGGTTGAATTTTGAAAGACTCGTGACCATCTTCTCCATGATAGGTTGAGCCCGAAAGTGTAGGTGAGCCAATCTTCAATGCCAACGATCACACAAGCTTGCAGAATCATCTACTAATGCCTGAAGTGGACAAGTGATTAGCCTATAGAGGCTCTCATGTCTAACTCCAATTACTCAAGCAGTTTTGAAGTTGGAATTCTTCATCCAGACACCATCAGTGCATCTACCCCCCGCAACATCAAGTAAAGACCTTGATAGATGGTTTAACAAATATGAATTTTCTCTGCTCTGCTTTCCCATTGATGATATAACATTTATTTGACCATTCTAATTGTTGAGAACAACATCATAAAACCCAAAGCGTATAGAATTAGATAGTGATATGTTGTCCACATAGCTAATTTTAGGGGGTATTTGCAGTCCATCCTTGACAACTACCATGGCATTGTTTTCTGCATGATCTATTTGAATGGGGATGAGGCATAAAAGCTTGTGAACCCACATTCCTATTTTCACAAGTGTTTGTTCCTCTACTACAACTGATACACGCCCTTCTAATGGAGGGATCTGATCTACTACTTTCTAGTACCACTTTGAATGTGTTGAATTTCTTATAATCTAGAAACAACATAGGAGATGTTGCAAACTTGTCAAAAATGTGATATATGTATCCCAAATAGGGGCATGACCCAATGATTTTTGTTTCTTTCCTTTCCACTTCAAGAGATTTACTTTGACTAATTTGTTGTAACTACACAACTTCCTTGGCTAAAGTAGTTTTCATCAAATAGGAAGTGATACAACCAGGAGCATCTATAGGGCTATATGCTAAAAGTTGACTTTGTGATCCAAAGCTAGTAATTTTTTCTCCAATCTATTCCAAATCAAATATGATGCTTGCTTGTGCAACCAAAGGGATTGTTTTCAAGTGTCCCATAGTATCACCCAAAAAATAAATTTCTAGCACAACCCCACGGCTTGCATGGCTTTTTTTTCTGCAACATCATCACCTTCATCATTGGCTTCTCATGGATTTCTGCCACCCTCACCCTATTTGTGTCGTCGACCAAGAGCAGCTCCATCTTCCCCAAAATTAAATGCATCCATGTAATGATTTTGCTCCCTTTAAAAAATTTGAGATTAATATCAACACATGTCCAATAGACCTTTTGAAATGATTCATCAAACTTATATATTGCAATCTTGCTATTGTCTTTTTCATACAAAGCCATAAAACGGGTAGATTCTTCTACAACCAATAGAACAAATCCCCTCCTGACTGTATGAATAGGATACATGTTTATATTGAAACAAAACTTACAACAGTACAAATGCAGGCAAGAATCTTTGAGGTTGTTAATGAAAACCAACAATTCTCTCAACTTGAGGACAACCACATTATATAACCTTTCATGATCAAGATTGATGGCTAGTAATTCAATTGAGTTCCCACATTTTGGGACAATTAGGCTGTCAGGATTGTTGTTTAATACATTCATTTTTTATTTTTTTTATAAATTAATTGGAGTTAGCTCACATGCTTTTCATACAATGGCAAACTAATGCTCCTCCACAACTAAAAACTTGATAATCAACTCCACTGGCTCTGTATTAGACCAATGGG
>JARHVA010009467.1:140000-142500 GCA_037957365.1 Torreya grandis | reverse complement strand
CCAAAACTTCCTACCACCTGCAAGCAATTGCCAATCTACCACATTTTATCTCAACTTGTGACTCCTCTACCATGGCATTCACATTAAATGATGAATGATGACCCATTATTTACCCATGTGTTATGTGTTGAGGTATTTTCATGATCTTGGTATTATGACATTAATATTTTCATTTATGTCAAATTTTTTTTAGTTTCATTGATTTCATAGAGATGTTATTGTGAAGATGCATGGTATGTGATCATGATGGGTTAAACATGGTCTAGCAAGTCCTTGTGTTCTGCATAAGGTCTTAGCATAATACTGTGGTATGTGACAAGGAAACCAAGTGATAAAGTGACAAGATATAATTTGAAAGAAATCTATTGTCTCTCTATTGAGAGAGAATTTGAAGGCAACCTTTTAATTCTTTTGAGTTTGTTGACATGTCAAGGTCAAGATCAAGACACAAGGGAAGCATCCTTTCAGAACTAGTCTTAAAGAGAATTATCATATCATGAGCATGTGTACAAATATGGTCGTTTGGTAAGATGTATATACATAGGTATGACTAGAGGTTCAATTATGCCCAAGCGTGCATAAGGGTAACGTCTTAAGCCTATGCATGCAATTGGACAAGTCCTAAACTTTGTCTTACCTAATGAGGAAGTCTTGAGGTGTTATATAGAATATAAATCAGTGGTATATAATGTAAGAATAATTTATACTATATGTAAACATGTGTATAAGGTATATAATATTTTAGAGGAGGTTTCTAGGTCAGCTCTTGGCTTAGTCCTTACATGAAGAGACCTAGTGCGAAGTCACATGCTTGGTACATGATGAGGTGAGTAGTCTAAGGCTTATGAGAAGAGGATTGGTAGTGTGTGATCATGTTATGAGGTTATATGAAATTAGGATGAGGTGATGAGAGCAGTGCAAGAGGTCTCAAGGTTTTTTCAAGGTTTAAGTATGACTAGGTAGTTCAATGCCTATTGTCCAAAGAGACCTAGTGTGGCATAATGAAAGGTCATGTTTATTTTAGAAAATTCAAAATATCATAAGAGAAATATCATAGGTGTGAGAGGTTGTTTCATGTTTTTAAACCAAATCTGAGGTCAAATTCTATAGGAGAAAGCATGAAAATTGGTTTTGATGTGTTATGTGTGCATAGAATGAGGTGTTGCAGACTTGTTATGCTCATTGGCATATACAACCTTTCCATGAGGATCCAAGAAATTCATGGTATTTTTTTAAGGTTCTGAGCATAAATTTCCTAACATTTGTTTTGGGTTGAGGGCCTAATATTTATCAATGATTATTAAGAATGGAAGATAGTATAAACCCTCTCTAAAACCCTAATAATGACCTAATATAGAACATGTGATTTAAAAGTTCTTATAGTGGATTATTTGACATATTATGATGATTATATGTTGTATTCAACTCTTCCAAGTACCTCTAGGTGGGATTAGTTTATCAGAAGAGTGAGTGGAAGCTATAGCAAACCCCTTATTTATTAGAATTTTGATGTAGTAGGCACGATTGACCATGTCAAATCATGAAATGATTAGAGGATGATGTGTGAGACTTGTAACCTTTTACAATTTATGTTTTTAATTATGTTTCAAACCCTAAATATGCTAAACTAGTCATGAAAATTGACCTATCACTGAATAAGTCTAATAAGGAAGATAGTGAGTAAATGAAGAAGAAGTGAGAATGAGATTAGGGATGGGTTGCAGTGGATTCGAGATGGATCCAAATGCATGGGGTTATTTTTAAAGACCTATATCATATATTCCCCCTAAATATAATTTTAGGAGATGCTTATTTAGAAGTAGAAAGTTACTCTCAAAGTGACCTGTCTAACACAGTGAGGTCTTTGTAGGGTGAAAACATGAGATTGGTCTGTAAGACAAATAATGATATTGAACCTTGTAATATATCTATTTGAATATGTTATAATGATAATTAATTATCATATAATTCCATTTTATGTTCATAAAATTAATCACACAGGTATTCTAATTCTTGGATTCCATGATTGTGTTTTAGAGCTAAAAGTAGTTTTTTGTGTGTTACTAAGATTTATGTTCCTTAGTCATTATGCCCAGGATTGAAGAATCCAATTAATTTTAATTTTTTATATATTTCCCATAGGTTCATTTTAAAAAATTTATACTTGTGATAAATTACTATTAAGGAGTGAAAATTTAAATGTTCTTGACTGGGTGTTTAAGCCCTGTTGTAGTTTTGATTGAGTAGATGAAAGTGGTTAGTTTGAGGTTTTTTTCTCTATTTGGTGACATATAATAAACATGGTGATGACCTTTATGATTACCATACACTATATTTTTCCATATAACCATATAAAAAATAAATCAATATATATATATATATGTATATATATATATATATATATATATATATGTATATATATGTATATATATATATATATATATGTATATATATATATATATATGTATATATATATATATATGTATATATATATATATAT
>JARHVA010009467.1:17500-132500 GCA_037957365.1 Torreya grandis | reverse complement strand
TGTGCAGTCAACTAAGCTTACCATGCATAATAGATTTTCCTACTTTTTTCCAAGGAAATAATATAACTTTGACCCTTTATGCCACTACCTACATTTAAAAAAAATTTGAATCACATATTTGAAAATAATTTGTGTACATATCTAAGTCTCAATAATTAGAGACAACTCAAATTTTACACTCGATAGTAGTGCATCCAATATTAGTTTCATAACTATTGATTAAGTAATTTTTATTCAATGGTCTATCGACCTATGAATAAGTCACATGTTTTGACATATATTTTAAACTAAATACAAAATAAAAATAAATGTGATCTATTTATTTAATTACATGTGTCATGGTTATACACACTCACTAGAAAGTCACAAATCAATTTGCCATGATGAACAAGGACTATGAGATTGCAGATCAATCATAACGTTAGACTTCTCAACTCCACATTTAGTCACATTTTTGTAAATTTTATCTAGGGTCATCATATCAAGGAAAACTAAAGTTGTAATAGAAATCATGTGTTTCCACATGTACCAAACCCATATACTTTCTCAGTCTTAGGATGAGATACACTAATCAGATCCATGTATCACCTTCTTGCAACGTCATAAATTTTATAAGGCACCATAAGAATTTTACATAATGAGTTTTATACCCATTATAAAGGTGTCAATTTTCATCGTGATGCTTAATCATAATAGAGAAGGAAATGTTCATATTCAAGTGCCCAAGCCTAGTCATGATTCTAAAAAATGATGCCATGTAGCATAATATGCTAGAGAAAGGTGACACAATGTTACCTAACTATCAAGACCAATGACTCAGTCAACCATGTCATATTTTGGGCATCTGGTTAAAATTGATTATTGTATTGCCTATCAAATTATCAAATTATGTGGATGTATTAAAATCCATGGGGAACTTTTGTCTTCAATTATATTGTGTTTGGAAATTCTTGGTAGCCTTGGATATCATTGTCATTGAGTTTGTTGTCTTATACATTGGACTAGGATTTTAAATAATTAATTTTTTTTTTTAAAACAATAATGAAGAAATTAAAGGACTATTCCTTAATCCAAACATGAGTTGAAAGGAGACCTTGAGAATTCATCTCATGGGGCTAGTCTAAGACACTAATGGAATGTGATGATTTGTCAATGATTGCATTGATATTTATGTATGAAAAATGTGGAATCATTTACTTAAGGTAAATAAAATATGACTGAATAACATTACCATCACCATAATATTGGAAATAAGTAATATTTTTTTGGCCCATAACACATAGGTCTGAGGATTGTAACTTGGTAAAGGATTGTATTGAACCAAGTCTAATAGATTAGATCCTCCATATTAAACTGAAAGGATTAATGACAAAAAGTAACTCAATATTCATTAGTACAAATACAAGTGAAGTTTTGTTTAATGTGTTAGTATGAAAAGGGTTTGCTTATTTTCTAAAAAAATCAAATTAAGTTTATTTTAAAAATGCAACTAATTTGGATAAGTACAATAGGTGCTACAAATAATTAGTAAAACTAGAACCCAAAAGCTAAAATATTTTTATTTTTGATAGATATAATATGATATGATTTTTAATTGGGTCCTTATATTTTTAATACATCTAATTCTACTTATCCATAAACACCACCTTGATAATTTAACATCATTATTTGATTACTGGAATAAATAATGATGGAAATAAAAAGAGATTAATTCAAGCATGTAGATGGATTCCTATGTGAAAACCCGTAAATTTTATTAGTGATTTATTTAATTTATTTTTAATTTTAAATTAGATCTGGATATATTTTATTATAAATACATTTAAATTTTTTTATAAGTCTATTTTATAGATTCTTCTTGTTCCTAGTTATAAAATTGGGTATGTTATTTGTAATGGGCATGAGAAATGTGAGAGAGTTCATGCAATCTTCGTCTTAGAGTAATAACAAACCTTTTGGGATTTTAATATGGGGATTGTTTTAATATGTTATTATCATTTACTCTACTTATGATAAATCTCAAGTAAATCTCAAGTATGAGTATTTACACATATTAAATCATGATTTATTGTTTTATAAATTAACTTAAAATCTAGGAAAACACAAAAGCACGAAAACATATGAATGGTCAAAAAAAAATTAAATTGTTTAACATCAACAACTTCACAATTTAAAATTTAAAAAAATTAACAAATCATATTTCATCATAAACATTTTACATTATAAATTTGCAAAGCCTCCAGAATATGATATATCAAATAACTTCTTAAAATCTCTTTTTTTATTCTAATTCCTTTTTTTTTTTCAAACCATTTAAAATTATTTCTTTCAATCTATCAATGTTTACTGCACACCTCCTTCATACATTATCTTGTTCTTAAATATCTAAGATATTAATATAATTTTTACCTAGTATATCTTCGTATTAGCCTTCATATATAAATATCTTAAATAATACCACACTTTATACCTATTATATCATGGATATTAGAACATTATTTATCTATTATATCTTGGATAATACCACAATATCAAATGTTTTGGTTTGTTATATTTCTTTATATTATGCAATATTGTTTTAGAAGTATGATATATTCTAAATAGTTTATCCCTCTTTACTCATAAAAATTCAAACAAGTTATTATGTTAATTTTGAGCTTATAGTTTATCAGATATTGGTCAAGTCTTATAGATGAATATAATCACATCATATTTTTTTTCCATTTTCTTTTTTAGTTTTATAAAACATATTAATTTCATGTTGGTTTGTGGATTTATAACATTAATTTAGAATCATTTGATGCACTTTCTCTCTCTATATATATGATAGTGAAATTTATTATATTAAATACATTTAGTGTTTAAATTATTTATTAGTTTTATTATATTATTAATAATTTATAGCTTCCTTTAAATATGATAAAATATGAAATAGTTGTAGAAAAATTACTATAAATTTGTTTAAAATTATCTATTTTTATTCTTATTATTTTTTCTAAACATAACTTCAAATTTTATATAAAACACTTGATTGGATGATGAATTATTAAATTGGTTAAAGTATGATATGTTCTAAAAAATTTATCATTATTTACTTAAATAAAAATATAAATTCTTTTCTATCATTTTTAAGCATGGATTTTAAATTATTTTTATTAAAGAAGTTAAGATTTCCTAAATATTAATTTAGAGTTTATAGTTTACTAGAGTTTAACCTCATTTTTAAGGAGAAAAGCTTGTTTCAAATATATATATATATATAAAATTCAAATTTTATATTTAATCATAAAGTTATATTTATAAATTAATTAATTTATATTTAAATTTGTAAATATTTTTTGGAAATAAAATACCTACTGATGTGTTGTATAGTTATTTTAAATTAAAGTTTTAAATTTTTTTAATTTATATTTCCAAAAAATATTTACAAATTTAAATATAAATTAATTAATTTATAAATATAACTTTGTAATTAAATATTAAATTAAAATTATTGATATATATATATATATATATATATATATATATAATTCTAATTTAATATTTAATTACAAAGTTATATTTATAAATTATTTAAATTATTTTCAAATTTGTAAATATTTTTTGGAAATATAAATTAAAAAAATTTAAAACTTTAATTTAAAATAACTATACAACACATCAATAGGTATTTAACCAAACTCCAAAATTTAATATTTTAATATAGATTTACAAAAATGAACACAGTTATTAGAAATGTTACCTTCAAAAATTAAATTAAAAGAAGATTAACAAACAAACAATGATACTACATTTATTTAAAGAAATCATGAATAAATAATTAATATACATTTATAATATCTTAAAAGATAATGATATTTTACGTATATAATCATGAGGTGTGCTTTCTAGTTTATAACATCGTTTTAAGATTTTATAATTTAATAAGTTGTACTTTTTTTTAATATTTAAATTAGAACTGTATATTGTTATTATCAACAATGGTGAGGAAGAGTCTTAAAAGGTATTAAAATTTTTTTAATATTTTTATTTTATTTACGAGTATTATTTATATACATAATTGTTATATTTTAATTTTAAAAATAAATTTCAAATCATTTTATAGGTATAAAAATGAAATAAATGATCACCAAAATTTTAATTAATAAGTATTGTTATTTTTAAATTCTAAGTTAATTTAGATCAATAATCTAATATTTCATTTAAAGAATTGTAAAGTTTAAAACTATCATACCATATAAAATCATTTAAAATACTAATTATTATTTTTGGTATATCTTCCTATTATACTTCTTATATAAATATAATAAATAATACCACTTTTTTAATTATTAGATCTTGGATATTACCACACTTTTTATCTATTATATCTTGGATAATACCACAAATTTTTGCCTATTGCCAAATCTTTATTATATCTTGGATAATGCCACAAATTTTTTCCTATTGCCAAATCTTTAGGTATGTTATATTTCTTTGTATTATGTAATATTCTTTTATAAGTATGATATATTCTAAATAATTTATCACTCTTTACTTAGAAAAATACAAATATATTATTATGTTAATTTAGAGCTTATAGTTAATTAGATATTGGCCATATTTTATGAATGAATATGGAGGAATATAGTCACATCATATTTTTTAATTTTTCTTTTTTGATTTTATAAAACATATTAATTTTATGTTTGGTTGTGGATTTATATAATTGATTTGGAATCTTTGGATACATTTGTGTGGGTATATATATATAATTAAAATAAATTTGTGATGAACAAA
The DNA here is from genome assembly GCA_037957365.1 of Torreya grandis. NCBI lineage: Eukaryota > Viridiplantae > Streptophyta > Pinopsida > Cupressales > Taxaceae > Torreya > Torreya grandis. Next base: position 127,721 of record JARHVA010009467.1, on the reverse strand, counting down.
TTTATTATATTAAATTTATTTAGTATTTTAATTAATTAATTAATTAATAGTTTCATTATATTATCAATAATATATATTTTTCTTTAAATATGATAAAGTATTAAATAATTATAGGAAAAAAAAATTGTGAATTTGTTTGAAATTATCTATTTTTATTTTTATTATTATTTTATCGTAACTTCAAATGTTATACTTTAATAAATTAAAAATTAAAATATTATTATATATTATAAAATATTTATACCTAATATTTATATATTTATTATTTTTTGTTAAGTTTATGAAAATATAAAAATACGTGATTGGATAATAAATTCTTAAATGGGTTAAAATATGATATATTCTAAATAATTTATCATTCTTTACTTATATTAAAATAAAAATGTGTCTCCATTTCTAAACATGAGTTTGAAATTTAAAATAAAAATGTCTCTCCATTTCTAAACATGAGTTTGAAATTATTTTTATTAAAGAAGTTAAGTTTTCCTAAACGTTAATTTCGAGCTTATAGTTTACTAGAGCTTGAATCCGTTTTTTAAAGTTTTTTAAAAGTGGAAAGCTCATTTCAACCTATTAGTCAAATATTACGGATTAATTTAATCACATTATATTTTCTTTGTAGTTTATAAAACATACTAATTTAATGTTTTATTTATAGATTTATATTTATAAATTAATTAGTTTATTTTTAAATTTATAATTATTTCATAATACTTTTTTCAAATATAAATAACATAAATTAAAAAATTTATTTAATAAAATTTGGGAAGTATTTAACGCACTTCCAAAATTTAATGTTTTAGTATAGATTTATAAAAATGTACCCAATTATTTAGAAGGTTATATTTAAGAATTAAATTTTAAAAAAATTTCACAAACAAACAATGATATTATATTTATAAAAAAATTTATACATAAATAATTAATATGCATTTATAATAGTTTTAAACATAATGAGATTTTACCTATACAATCATGAGGTACATTTTCTAGTTTATAAAATCTTTTAAGACCTACAAATTGACAAATTGTACATATTTTTTTCTTAAATTAAAATTATATATTATTATTATCAAACAAGATGAGAAAGAATCATAAAAAATTAAACTTTGATTTTTTCTAATATTTTTATTTTAATTTATTTACTAGTATTATTTATGTAAATTATGATCAAAATTCTAATTAATAGGTAATGTTGTTTTGAAATTCCAAGCTTAATTTAAATAGAAGTTTGACATTTTATTTAAAAATTTCTAACATTTAAAACTTCATACCATATAAAATTATTTAAAATATTAATTTTTTTTTAACACCAAACATTGAAACATTCGATTTTGTCAAAAAAAAATATCTTAACGAATCATAAATCTTAAAATATTCATATTATATTAAAACAGTTAAAATATTAATTGTATTTTTTTGTTCAAGTATTAAAAAATTCTAAAAATCTACCCTGATTTCGTCTTTTATGTTACCAAGATTTTATATTTAACAAAAAGAAAAAAGAAAAATTTGATAATTTTTTATGAACCAAACAAATTTACAAATAAATGAATTACCTATTTACATTTTAAAAAACTTGAATAATAATAATAATAATAATAATAATAATAATAATAATAATAATAATAATAATAAATTTGTATTATCGTTCCCTAGAAAAGTACTTAACCAAACCTTTCAGATTACTTAGCTTCCATTAAATATGTAACTGGGAAAATAAATTAGTCTTTTTCTTATGTTGAAATAGATTCAATCCTCCAATTTCTCCTCAAAATAAGTGTATATATTTTTTTCATTATAGCTAGTACAAATTTTGAGGTTACAAATGAAAAGGGTCAATGGGAGCACCGCCACCGCCATGTTATTTAACGCTAGGGACTATAAAACCCTAGTAATCATTTATCTCATTCCCTGCAACTCAACGTGCAGTCGTCGCAGCCTTGTCAAGCGCAGATATCTGGAAGCTCAACTGATACTGTTTTCAAAATTTACATTTTAGTGCCAACTGATGATGAAGAGTTGAGAGAGTAAAAGGGAGAAAGAGGAGATGGGAATTACCTGGAGCATTTGACGGAAGGGCTGACCGGAATGCCGATGCTTACGTTGCAAAGTTTGGGCAATTGGGCAGCTTTGGCATCGTTGACGGGGATGCGATCCATTGCAGACTTTATACACGTACAGGCGGCTTGCCTGTCGGGCGTAGTTTTGGCGGCGGCATTCAGCTTCTTCACACCGTTACAGCAATACTGGGTTGGCCGACCGGCGTTTCCTGCAACATACATCACGCACGGAGCTAAATCAGAGATCACCGTAGTGCAGGTGATAGCGGCATATGCCCCTGCACTCATCATCACAGCGGCTACTACCATAACTTAAACTAATTTCCTCACGCTCTTCATTGACATTGCCATTGCTCTTGCTCTTTCTCTTCAAGTCGACTGAGTTTCTCCCTTGTAAACGTTGCAATAAATATAAATATATATATATATATATATATATATAAAACTCACTTTCTCAGGTTCGTTAAACACAATATTTTCTTGCTAGACACGATCACTTTATGAAGATGAAGAGAGTTGATTTGGATAGCCATGGACTGCTAACCATTTTCATTTTTCATTTGTAAACCTTGATTAAAAGGAGGTTGTGATATATGTGATTATGAATGTTGCGTGGACGCTTTCCGTAACCTTTCCACTCCACATACATTACACATTTATTATGTTTGTTGCTTGTTGCTATACAACAATCACTACATACTGATATTAGGCGTCGTGGACCCTTTTATGTTGGCCGATTGCTGTTGAACCATCATTACACCCTGATCTGCGTAGACATCTCGTACTCTGTCAAAGATCATTTTATGTTAGCTGTGTGTTTCGCACCACGAACCTAAACTAGGAGAAGTTAGGGTTGTTTTTTCTCCTTTTCTTCTTTACGACATAAATTTTGGGCCAAGTGTATATATAATGTTGCATTGTGTTTTTTGTTCCTCCATTTTAGTAAAACTAATGTTTCGAAGAAGGAAATAGGAGGTTTGGAAATATGTTTGAATAGCTTAAAAGATCAATACGAGAACCTGATAATAGAAATTTACATTAATATATAAATCTCTTTATTTAGGGGAATTGGATAGAAAAGAAAAGGTTTTAGAGGACTATATTATTAGCAGTTGGCCTAAAGGTTCAAGTAATGTTTAGTAAGATACGGTTTGGTGAGATAACCTAGTGTGTAGTGTAAAATACTAACACTGAATCGTATTTAAAGGTTAATGATGTAATTCATATAAAACAATGGACTTCAAGCACTCCACAAAGGCAACAATTTATGAGGTTCGATAGGCTCTCTTCTTCTCGTTCTGCTCATGAGAGAAGTTTCAATCTCATCCTCCCCTTCCTTGTCCCCATCCATATAATGCTCTACTGAAGACATGGTTGTCATGTTAAACTCATGGCTGACAATCAATCCATTTCCAATCTCTCTGGGTGGCAACATGGAGCTCAATGCATAATTGTCCACAACTAGATATTTTTCTTGCATTGAGATAGCCAAGTCTATTAAACAATCAAATGGGAAATTAGATGAAACAACAAAGGAAAACTTCACAATAGGCGTATTGATGATTGTATTTTTTCATTTTTTATTGTTGTAGTTAACCCATCATGAAGCCACAACCATCTCTGCAACTAATGGTCATTAATTTGGGCTACCCTCTAACTCACAAGATTTTAGGTAACTTTATAAAAATCTCCAGTTCAATCGATGACTAAGGGAAGGAGGAAAACTAGAATGTTGTGGTCTTAATATATGCACTGAATGGTTTTCTTGACTAGGGTTAAAGACTTTTGAACAAAATGTGTCAATCTGATATAATATCATATAGTGCCAAGGTTACAAGATTATTGTTCCATAATAAGGTGCAGGAAGGACCAATTTATCTATTTTGTTTCTCTTTAAGATTTCATATCAGGTGAATGTAACATAGAAGGAAATTGACTTTATAGACCTTTTAAGCCATAGGAGCTTAACATGTGAGCAAGTTATAGACCTGATGCACAGTCTATATAAATAGAGAAGGTGTTGCCTTGGCAACCTATGGCTGAGGAAATATTTGTGGACATCCTACCTTTACCACCTATGAGAGAGGAAAGATTTGTGGAAGGCTTGCCTATTTTACCTATGATAGTTGATAGATTTTTTAAGGAAATGCCTTTGCCCCCCCATGGTAGTTGATAGAGAGGAGGTGGCATCATGCAATGAAGTAGTGAAGCATCCCCCTCTACCAACAACATTTTATAAATACACACAATGGAATTCTAATCATCATACATGGGCCACATCATCAACAAAACTCCAAGATTCATAGTTTACACCATATAATTTTATCTGTAGTGAATCCTAAAGGCATCCAAAGATGGATGGGAAATAAGGTGATGTAGCATCACAGGTCCTCAAAGGTCCCTATAGAGGTAAGCCCTAGAAGCATCCCAAGCATGTCTAAAGGAAGTTACCACTTGGCAGGGTCATGATTTACTTATATAATTTTATATGATTTTACATATGGCATGATCAAGTTGAATGATTTTCCATATGGCTTGGGTTACAATTGATTTAAATACACATGATGCCTATGCATCTGATCTATCTTCGATACTTAAACCATTATAGTCATCAGAGATCTCTACAGAGGTAAGGTCGTCTAGGACTTTTGTGCCCACCATAGATTACAATACACGTTAGGTTAGGCAGCTCAATAAATGTTGTGTGAGTATCTCAAAAAATTCTTATAGTGTGGCATTTATGCATTACTGTATTAATGTGGGGCCATTATTATTATTAAGACAAAGATGCATGGTTCACCTTCATATCTTTAACCTTTATCTGATGATGGGTCATTGTTTCATAGATTTTCCTATCTTCATATGAAGAAAATTAAACCATGAAAAAATCATTTCCAAGCATGGGCATGAGTACAGACACTACGAACCAATAGGTTTTTATCCAAGCCATTAATATTTTAAAAAATGATTGCTTCCCCAATAAACAATCCAAATAGATTTCATGGATTGATGTGACATGTAACTAAACTTCAAACATTTATATTCCCAGGGTTCATTGAGTCTATCACATGAAATAGTTTTTCATTTCCCCTCACCATAACTACCCAAATCGCTTTGGAATGTTTACAATATTCATTCACTTTGAGATACTTATTGGTAGTGATAATATGGTACCACTCATTAAATAAATACTATAGGAATTAGTTTAGTTTAGAAATTAGTTTATTAATAAAATTAATAATAATGTATTTAGTAAAAGTAATAATCATATTAAAATTCAATACATGAAAAGATTTTTTGATATAAAAAACTACGTGCTAGTGAATGTGAATATAATAATTACCTTGAATATGGGTTTGGTGTATGATATGGGCCACTTGGTGTCTGATATCAATTAAAATAACTTATCATTTCTGCTACCATCAGTGCCTAGGTCACCTTGAAATCTTTGACTACTTGCATGTTTTGTATGGCCTTGCCTTTTCTTTTAGGGGTCTAATCATGGCTTTTATGTAGTTTATTGAGTTTGATATAATTTCTCTAGATTTTAATATCCTAGTAGTATGGGTGAACAAAAGCTACAAGATTTAACTCTGAGACCTCAATGTCTTGTCCTCTCATTAGCAACATTTTAATGCTAATTTGAGCCATATATCAAATGTGAATACCTGTCATAATCAAATTACCTTTCATAATGTCCTTGTCCACCTTTAATAATATTAAATGACCAATGAAAGATGGAACCATCGTACAAGTGATAGACCCCTTTACAAATAGTGCAGGTCATGTAAATCCAAACATTCACCCCAAATCAACTATGATATGGGACCTCTTATGTATGATAACAAATATAATGTAATATAGGGTACTATATATTATAGTGTTTTAAATATTGTAATAATGATTTTAAATAAATATGAAATGTCTCAATCATTGACTTCTCTATCAAAACATTCACATTGTATAATGAATGATGTCCCCTTATGCAACCATGTGGCATGAACATTTCAAAATCTTTGGTACTCAGTTCTAATGTAAAAAAAGTAATAATATATACTTCATAGCCTTAATTTATTTCCCCCATGTTAATATAGTTACACTATTGATCTTATTAAAAACATCAAACATGGAGTCCTTCTATAATCAAATAGGAAATAGTGAATAAAATATGCCCCAACCATGAAAGCTAAAAACCCCTTTGTAATGGGTGTAGCTCATGTAAATCCAATGATGAAATTAAATTTGGGGCATGTATATGATACGGTCCTAATATTATATGATATCACCTAAAATGCTTTATCATTATCCCTCATCATCACCTCCCAACTCACCTTAAAATCTTACACCACCTACATGTTTTGTATGGTGTTGTCCTCTATTATCATATTACCAACAATAAATATAACCTACCAACATTGTTATATTTATATTGTTTAACTATTATGGTTTCTTTACTTTAAAATGTGTTCAAGGTGTATTGGTTGGCAAAATAGACCCCATAAACACATGTAAAAGATAAACGTGTATTTCTTATCATGAAAATGGTAAATATTAACACTCGTAATGTCCATTGACAAACCTATACACTATTTTATTACTACATGTTGTAATAACAACATGCTTTTTTCCATCTCATTTCTTATTTTTTCTCTATCTATATTCTATTTTAACTCTTATTTCATTTACCATAAAAATCAAGATGAATTAGTTGTACATTATTATAGTCACACGTAAAAATTTCTAGAGGCAATCATGGTCTAAGGAAATGATTTATAAATAGTGATAAATATAGGAGCGGGATTTATGATTTATGTTTAGTGTGGCACACATGAAAATCCATATAGGTACAAGGTGGTTAGTCTACTGTTAGGCTTCATTACAATCTTGGTTTCTAGCATCATGGAATGGCTTATGGGGCTTCCTATTTTCTTGATTTTCCATCACAAGGGAAAGAGGATCATTGGCCATCCTTATACTATTATTTACACTTAAGTAACCAATGCCATTCCAATTTGATCATTATTCCATTCTTGCATTGTTTCTTGCTCTCTGTATATTGTTAAATCAAAGGTTTGTTACTATAACTTTACACAAATGTAACAGAAGTAGATTTAAATATTAAAAGACTCTCAATGCAAATTATTTTACAGAATCAACAATGTATTTATTTTATTTTTAATACTTGTTTTTATGATACATTTGACTTTATATGTAGCCTTTGTTATTTCTATTGTTATAAAGTGTTTTGTCTAGTAACTAATATCAATTTTTTGTGATAAAAAACAAATGTCAATCCTAATAGATTGTTTCTCATTCATCAAAGTTGGATTCCCATAGTGTAAAAATAATTGAATAATTTAGAAACACTTTAATAATTCACATTAAGATGGGTTGGAACTTCAGAGATCTCTCCACATGATCCAGTGCATTCATGAATGAGATCATCCCAACTCCACAAACATGAAATCAGGGATGAAATGTATGCATATAAATACAAAGGAGGTAGGACATAAAGTGAGAGAGTAAGGCTAATCTACCAGTGGAAGGTCCATAATTCGTAGACTCATTGTCTATCAATGGTAATCAAGTTTGTTGGGTACAAATGTCATTTTGTTTCTATCAAACTTACTAAAAATTACCTCCCATCCCATTTCCTTTCAAAACACATGGTATATACTAAAAAATACCTCCTCTGCACCCTACCCACAAGTCAATATCTAAACCCTACAACATACCCATGTGTCAACATTTGAACCTTGTACCCTACCCACATGTTTGTAAATGATGGCAAGGGAAAATTTTAGGTTTTTTTGTGGGATGTGAGTCTAATATTTGAGGGTTTTCTCACATAGAATGCATCCACCATAAAAATGAAAATATATTTTGAAATAAATAATCCCTTAATGAGTGGCTTATGAAAGTTTAATATGATAACACTTTCATTAAATATATTGATTATATACATTTCATTTCCACCACCTTGATGTTGAAACTATTCACCATCATATCTATAGACTATATCGTACACTAACCTTAATTTATTCTATAATCATGAATCATTAATCTAACTATCATTTACACATCGAATCTTAATATCATATTGCTAAACATATTATCATACCATACCATAGTCCTAATTTTTTTCTAATGCATTCCTATGCAACACTTCACTGTTCTACATTGCCAATAATCAATTAATCCATTTATAAAATATCATACATTATATCGCTAAATGCATTATCACATTGTACCATAATCTTAACTTTATCTAATGCATCCATATTTAGCACTTCACTATTTTGTATCTCCACTAATCAATTAACCCATTAATCCAATTCCCCAATTGAACATTGCAAATCCCACTAGATACAAATATAAATTAATTAACTAAATCAATCACATTATCTAATTAATTCATCATAATAAACAAATCCATAGAATGCTAAATTCCATAGTTTCTAAGAATAAAAAATAGAAACGTCGTTAAATCCTCTTCAATCCCCACATCCTCAAAGGGACAATAAGTGAAAGCTAGCTTCTCTTTATAAATCCAAATTTTTATACACTAAAATCCCATCATTTATTCTTCAACCTCTCTCATTCAATGAAAAGGATGACTCATTCTTAGTCATTGATCTTGGATCAATATCAATAGTCCACATTTATCCTGAAAATCTACGAATTTGGCTCACACCCCTCATTTTAAAAAGATTTTTTTCTCTAGCAAATATTTGTCTCATTAAGAACCAATACATCATCATCTTCATCAAGCCAAATCAAACATCTTGTAAGGGGATATGCTGCCCAAATGTTCACACACAAGTCAATATTAAGAATCCACATTCTATGAATCAATTGTGAAACGTATAGACATCGAGAAGGAATCTTTATCCATTGATAGGTGAAGTGATTACTTCTATCTACCTCTTTTCTTGTCAAATGTATTTATTGTGAATTTGATTTACATAAGAAATATTGATCTGTTTTGATTAAATTTTTAATGCATACTAACTATTTGACTTGGGATATATATATTTTGGCATTCTTTGTGGGAGTCACAATGCCATAATCCTTTGATTCATTTTACTTTCTAGCTGTTATAATGTTAATTGGTCATATTTTGTAAGGTAACAAGGTCAAATACGAGTCAAAACTTTTATTTTTGGCTTCAAGTTTATGTTCCTTGACTCACATAATTTTCATCCTTCTAAAAAATATTTGTGTTCATCATATCGACATATTTGTGCCATAAAATGGCACCTGCATCATTATGTTTGTATATCTTTTAGTGTTTTACATAGACAACATGATATCTACATCACTAGCATCATCTTAATCCTTTTAAATGACATTTTATTTCCTTAAAATAGAGTCTGCATAATTTTGTTTGTATGTTTTTAGTGTTTCAAGTAGATGAAGCTACATGTTCATAAATGGCATCATCTATATCATTATAAATGACATTTCTAGGCCTCCAATAACGTATGTGTCATTATGCATTTAGTTTTTTAATTCTTTATGTATATGATGTGACATTTTTATCACTAGCATCATCTCTAACATCTAAAATTAAATTATGACACTGAATTTAAAAAATGAATGCCTATCTTTCGGAGGCAATAACTATTGAACTCAGGTGTCTGTTTAACATCTTGATTGTGGAAAAATGAAGATATAAAATAGATGCACACAACCATGAAAAATTATTATTGTTTTACATATATGATGTGACATTTATATCCTTGGTTAATATTGCTTGTTTTTTACAACACCTACATCCTACATATTGTTGTTTATGTATATCAAGCCTATTTTTATATGTTAAACATCCGTAATATTTAATTTCTGACCTATAGGGTTTATATTTTATCTTTTTCATTCTCCTAATCCTCTTGTCCAGTAGGTATAACTAGTCAAAGAATCGATTTTCATCAAACTACTAACATTTTGACTTATGAGTTCACTTGTCAAAGATCATCCAATTAAACTTAACACACATCAATATCATTAATCTAATTGATTAATAAATCAATCAATCTTGTTTGTGATTTGATTTTCATATTATTTATGTGCATGTGTGTGTATTAAATATGCAATACATATGCTCGTCCCTCATGCTGCAAGGTGAACTTAGGAATCAACAACAAACTAGATAATTCATGTTACACAAGGATGTGTTACATATGCTTTTCCTTTCCACTACAAGGTGAACTTGGGAATCATAAATAACACTTACCTACTTTGTTTTATATTTAAGGAATCTGACATTCAATTTTATCAAAAAAGTAATGTCATTATATTTAAGGAATCTTAAAACTTAAATTCTTCATACTATATAAAATCAATTAAAACAATAATTCTATTTTAATTTTTTTTTTTTTTCCCAAGTATTAAAAGGTTTTAAGAATCAAATTAAATCTCAATTTTTACGATGTCAAGATTTTGCATTTAACAAAATATTTTTTTGGTAAATTTTTTATGAACCTAATAACTTCAAAAATAAATAGACAACCTTACTAAATAATTTAAAAAAAAAAAAAAAAAAAAATTGTATTACCATTCCTCTCCATCTTGTATAATGCGACAAAAACCTTCCCATTACTCAGCTACTTAGCTTCCATTAAATATGTAACTGGTTCTCTTTAAACTAGCAAAATAATTGAATCTTTTTCTTATGTTGAAATAGATTCAATCCTCCAATTTTTCCGCAAAATAAGTATATATATTTTTCATAATAGCTAGTACAAATTCTGAGGCTACAAATGAAAAGGGTCAATGGGAGCACCACCACCGCCACGTTATTTAGCACTAGGGACTATAAAACCCTAGTAATCATTTATCTCATTCCCTGCAACTCAACGTACACTCGTCGCAGCCTTGTCACGCGCAGATTTCCGGAAGCTCAACTGATACTGTTTGCCAAAATACATTTTAGTGCCAAGTGATGATGAAGAGTTGAGACAGTAAAAGGGAGAAAGTGGAGATGGGAATTACCTGGAGCATTTGACGGAAGGGCTGACGGGAATGCCGACGCTTACGTTGCAGAGTTTGCGCAATTGGGCAGCTTTGGCATCGTTGATGAGGATGCGAGCCATTGCAGACTTTATACACGTACACGCGGCTTGCCTGTGGGGCGTAGTTATGGCGGCGACATTCAGCTTCTTCACACCGTTACAGCAATACTGGGTTGGCCGACCGGCGTTTCCTGCAACATACCTCACATACGGAGCTAAATCAGAGATCATCGTAGTGCAGGTGATAGCGGAATATGCCCCTGCACTCATCATCACAGAGGCTACAACCATAACGTAAACTAATTTCCTCACGCTCTTCATTGTCATTGCCATTGCTCTTGCTCTTCAAGTCCACTGAGTTTCTCCCTTGTAAACGTTGCAATATATATAACTCACTTTCTGAGGTTGTTAAACACAAATTTTCTTGCTAGTCACGATAACTTTATGAAGATGAAGAGAGTTGATTTGGATAGCCATGGACTGTTCACCATTTTCGTTTTTCATTTGTAAATCTTGATTAAAAGGAGGGTGTGATATGTGATTATGAATGTTGAATGGACGCATTCTGTAACCTTTCAACTCCACATACATTACACATTTAATGTGTTTGTTGCTTGTTGTTATACAACAATCATTACATCCTGATATTAGGCTTCGTGGACCATTTGATGTTGGCCTATTCCTGTTGAACGATCATTACACCCTCATTCTGCGTAGACATCTCGTACTCTGTCAAGCGGCACGGATCATTTTCTGTTAGCTCTGTGTCTCTCATCACGAACCCAAAATAGGGGAAGTTAGTGTTGTTTTTTTCCCTTTCCTTCGTTATGACATGAATATGGGGCCAAGTGCATATATAATGTTGCATTGTGTTTTTTGTTTGTCCATTTTAGTAAGACTAATGTTTCGAAGAAGGAAATAGGACGTTTGGATATATGTTTGAATAACTTCCAAGATCAATACGAGAACTTGATGATAGAAATTTACATTAATATATTGGAGAACTAGATAGAAAAGAAAAGGTTTTAGAGGACTACATTACTAGCAGTTGGGCCAAAGGTTCAAGTAATGTTGGGAAGGTAATGTTTAATAGGATACGGTTTGTTGAGATAACATAGTACCTAGTGTAAAATACTAATGTTGAATCACATTTAAAGGTTGAGGATACAATTCATATAAAACAATAGACTTCAAACACTCCACAAAAGCAACAAATTCTGAGGTTCTTTAGACTCTCTTCTTCTCCTTCTGCTTATGGGAGAAGTTTCAATCGCATCCTCCCCTTCCTTGTCCCCATCCATATAATGTTCCACTAAAGACTTGGTTGTCATGTTATCCTCGTGGCTGCTGCTCAATCTCTTTTCACTCTCTCTAGGTGGCAACATGGATCTCAATGCATCATTGTCCACAACTAGATCCTTTAGTGCATTAAGATTGCCACGTATATTAAACATTAAAATGGTAAATTAGATGAAACAATGAAAGAAAACCTCACAACAAGGATATTGATGATTGTGTTTTTTGATTTTTTATTGTTACAACTATCCTATCATGCAGCTGCAACCATCTATGCAACTGATGCTCATTAATTTGGGCTACCATCTAACTCTCAACATTTTAGATGACTTGATAAAAATTCTCCAGTTCAATCCATGACTAAGAGAAGGAGGAAAAATGGAATGCTATGGTCTTAGGATCTGCACCAAATGGTTTTCTTGACTAGGCTTAAAGACGTTTGAACAAAATGTGTCAATCTAATGTAATATCCTATACTACCAAGGTTACAAGATTATTGTCCCATAATAAGGTCCAGGAAGGAATAAGTTTTCTCTCTTGTTTCTCTTCAAGATTTCATGTCATGTGAACATAACATACAAAGAAGCAGAAGTTATAGACCTTTCATGCCATAGGAGCTTTACATGTGAGGAAGTTGTAGACCCGATGGACTCTATATAAAAATAGAGAAGGAGTTGCCTTTTCCACCTATGGCTGAGGAAATATTTATGGAGGGCGTACCTTTACCACCTATGAGTGAGGAAAGATTTGTCAAAGGCTTGCCTATTTCACCTATGGAAGTTGATAGATTTTCGAAGGGCATGCCTTCCCCCGCATGGTGGGGGAAAGATTAGGGTAGGTGTCTTCTCTATGTGGACTTAATAATGAGAATGAGGATGCTCTAATATTTTATGTCAAAAAGGAGGAAGTGCTTTCATTGTAACCATCTACCTCGCATGGGGAAGAAGATAATTTATGAGGAGAGGAGGTGGTATCATGCAATGAAGTAGTGAGGCATCCTCCTTTACCAACAAAATTTTAGAAATAAACATAATGGAATTCTAATCATCATACATGGGCCACATCATCAACAAGACTCCCAGATTCATGCTTTACACCATAGAATTCCATCCATCGTGACTCATGAAGACACCCAAAGATGGATGGGAAATAAGGTGATGTAGCATCATAGGTCCTTGTAGAAGTGAGCCCTAGAAGCATCCCAAGCATGTCCAAAGGAATTTACCACTTGACAATATCAAGATTTAACGATAGCATTTTATTTTCGTTTCCATATGACATGATTGAGAATAATACAGACCTCATGGTTGCTTAGACTATCTTATGCTTGTTTTGACATCTTAGTGTATGGGATGTCAACACATGGTGGCATAATGGGACTTTGGGTCTAATAGGCTATAAGGATAATTGGTTACTCACCTGCAGACTTGGGTGACCATTGATTGTAATACACATGATGCCTATACGTCTGATCTATCTTTGAGACCTCAACCATCATACTCACTAGGGGTCTTTGTAGAGGCAAGGTCATTTAGGACTTATGTCCCCGCCCTGGATTACAATACATGTCAAGGTAGGCAACTCAATAAGTGTTGTGTGAGTATCTCAATAGATGCTTATGATGTGGCATTTCTACATTAAATTATTTCTATGAGGCCATTATGATTCTTACGATAAATATGTATTGTTCACCTTCCTTTATTTAACATTTCTCTAATGATGGGCCTTTGTTGCATAGATTTTAACTCTCTTCCTATGAAGATAACTGAACCATGAAAAAATCATTTCCAAGCATGGAGACCATGAGTATAGATACCAAGCACCAAGAAGATTTTATCCAAGCCATTAATCTTTCTAAAGATGATTGCTTCCCCAACAAGCCACCTAGATCGCATTGATTGATGTGATATGGCACTAAAGATTAAACATTTATATTCCTAGAGTTCATTGAGTCTATCACATGAAATAACTTATCATTTCCCCTCACCATAACTACCCAACTAACCTTAGAATGTCTATAATATTCATTCACATTGAAATACCTACTGGTAGTGATAATATGGTATGACTCATTGATTAAATAAATACTCTAGGAATTAGTCTAGTTTATAAATTAGTTTATTAATAAAATTAATAATAATGTATTTATTATTAGTAGTAGTAGTAGTAGTAGTAGTAGTAGTAGTAGTAGTAGTAATAATAATAATAATAATAATAATAATAATAATAATAATAATAATAATAATAATAATAATAATAATAATAATAATAATAACAATAATAATAATAATAATAATAATAATAATAATAATAATAATAATAAAATTCAATGCATGAAAATATTTTTTGATATAAAAAAATACACGTGAGTGAATGTGAAATCAATAATTACCTTTAATTTGGGTCTAGTGTATGATATGGGCCATTTGGTATACTATATCACTTGAAACAACCTGTCATTTCCCCTACCATCAGTTCTTAGGTCACCTTGAAATCCTTGAGTACTTGCATGTTTTGTATGGCCTTGATTTTTCTTTTAGGGGTTTAAGCATGGAATTTATGTAGTTTACTACGTCTAATCTAATTTCTCTAGATTTTAATATCTTGGTAGTATTGGTGAACAAAAGCTATAAGATATATGCTTAGACCTCAATGTCTTGTCCTCACATGATTGACATTGTAACACTAATTCAAGCCACACATTGGATGCAGATTTCTATCATAATAAAATTAGCTCTTATAATATCCTTATCCACCATTAACAGTATAAAATGACCAATAAAATATGGCACCACCCTACAAGCTACATACCCCTTTACAAAGGGTACAGGTCATGTAAATCCGAACATTCAACCTAAATCAAGTATGATATGGGCCCTCTGATGTATGATAATAAATACAATATAATATAGGGTACCGTATTTTATAGAGTTATTAAATATTTTAATAATAATTTTAAATAAATATTAAATATCTCAATCACTGACTCCTCTATCACAACATTCACATTGTATAATGAATGATGTCCCCTTATGCACCCATATGGTAGGCACATTTACAAATCTTTGGTACTCACTTCCAATGAAATGAAATCAATAATATAGAATTCATAGCCTTAATTTATTTCCCCCATGTCAACATAATTACACCATCGATTATATATAAAAATTTGACATAGATTCCTTCTATAATCAAATAGGAAATAGTTAATAAACTATGCCACAATCGTGCAAGCTAAAACCCCCTTTGTAATGGGTGTAGCTAAAAATAACGACCTTAAAGTTGGGGCATGTGTATGATACAGTCCCTATAGTGTATGATATCAACTAAAATACTTTGTCATTGCCCCTCATCATCACCTCCCAACTTACTTTATAATCTTACACCACTTACAATTTTTGTATGGTGTTTCCTTCTATTATCATATTAATAACATTATATATAACCTATGAATAAGAATCCATCAATTTATATACTTATATATTATATACTAAAAATATAAATTTTTATATTTTTATTATTTAAATATTAATATTTCTTTCATTTGAAATGTTGTCAGGGTGTACTGGTTGGCAAAATAGCTCCCTTAAACACATGTACAAGACAAATGTATATTTGTTATCATGAAAATGGTAAAGTTTGACACCCGTAATGTCCACCGATAAACCTATACACTATTTTATTACCACATGTTAGAAGAACAACATGCCCATTACCATGTCATAGCTTGTTTCTTCTCTATCTATACTCTATTTTAACTCTCATTCCTTTAACCATAAAAATCAAGATGAAGTAGTTGCATATTATTAGAGTAACACATGAAAATTTGTTGAGGAAATCACAATCTAAGGAAATGATTTATAAATAGTGATAAATATAGGAGTAGTATTTATTATCTATGTGTAGTGTGGCACACATGAAAATCCATGTAGTCACAAGGTGGTTGGTCCCATGTTAGCCTTCATTGCATTCTTGGTGTCTGGCATCATGGAATGGATTATGGGGGCTCTTATTTACATAATCTATCATCCAAGGGGAATATAATTATGCACCATCCTTATACTAATGTTTATCATCATGTAACCAACACCATTCCCTTTTGATCATTATTCCATTCTTGCATTATTGTTTGCTCTCTTTATATTGTTAAATCATATATTTGTTAATATAACTTTAAATGAATGTCACAAAAGTACTTTTAAAGCTCAATGGACTCTTAGTGAAAACTATTTTAGAGAATAAAAAATATCAACATTGTATTTCTTTTTTTTTAATACATATTTTTATGATGCATCTGACTTTATATGTAGCCTTTATTATTTCTATTGTTATAAAATGTTTTGTCTAGTAACTAATATCAACTTTTGGTGCTAAAAAACAAATGTCAATACCAAAATACTATATCTCATTCATCAACATTGGATTCCCATAGTGTTAAAATAATTAAATAATTTATAAATGCTTTAATAATTGACATTAAGATGGGTTGGAACTTTGGAAACATTTCCACATGATCTAATGCATTCATGGACGAGATCATCCAAAATCCACAATTGTGAAAACATGGATGAAATGTATGGATATAAATACAAAGGTGGAAAACATGAAGTGAAAGAGAGAAAGTGTAATTTACCATTAGAAGGCCCATAAGTCATAGATGCATTATCTATCAATGGTCATCTAGTTTGTTATGTAAAAATGTCAATTTTTTTTATCAAACTTATTGCAAGCTACCTCTCATCCCACTTCCAATCAAAACACATGGGGTATACTCAAAAATACCTCCCCTACACCCTACCCACATTTCACTCGCTGAAACCTACAGACTACCCATGTGTTAACATTTGAACCCTGTACCCTACCCATGTGTTAATAGCTAACAAGAAGGAAAAACTTTAGGTTTTTTTGTTGGATGTGAGACTAATATTTTAGGGTTTTGTCATATAGAATGCCTCCACTATAAAAATTCATATATAATTTCAAATAAAGATTCCATTAATGGGTGACTTAGGAAAGGGTAATATGATAAAACTTTCATTACAGATATAACTTATACACATTTCATTTACACCACCTCGAAGTCATAACCATTCACCTTCATATATATGTACTAATTCATACACTAACCTTAATTTATTCTATAAAACTGAATCATTAATCTAACTATCATTTCCACCTCGAATCTTGATATCATATCGATAAATGTATTATCAGACCATAATCTTTGATTATTTTTAACACATTCCTATCCAACACTTCATTGTTTACATTGCCACTAGTCAATTAATCCATTAATCCAATTATACAATATCATACATTATATCACTAAATTCATTATCACACTATATCATGATCTTAACTTCATCTAATGCATCCATATTTCACACTTCACTATTCAGTATCTCCACTAATCAATTAATCCATTAATCTAATTTCCCAATTAAAATTTGTAAATCCCACTAGATAAAAATATAAATTAATTAAATCAATCAATAAAATTAAATAATTCATTCATCATAATAAATAAATCCATGGTATGTTAAATTTCATATTTTCTAAGAATCAAGAATAAAAAAGTTGTCAAATCATCTTCAATCCCCACATCATTAAAGGGATAATAAGTGAAAATTAGAAACTCTTTATATATCCAAATTCTTATACACTCAAATCCCATAATTTATTCTTCAACCTCTCTTAGTTAATGAAGAAGATGACTCATTCTTAGCCATTGATCTTGGATCAATATCAACATCCCACATTCATCATAAAAATCTATGAATTTGGCTTACACCCCTCACTTTAAAAAAACTCATTTTTTCTAGAAAATCCATGCCTCATTAAGAAGCAAGACATCATCATCTCCATCAAGATAAATCAAACATGTTGTAAGGGGATATGTTTCCCAAATTTTCACACATAAGTTGACATTGAGAATCCACATTCTATTAGTCAATTGCAAAACATATAGACATTGAGAAGGAAATTTTATCCATTAATAGGTGAAGTGATTAATTCTATCCCCCTCTTTGTTCATCTAATGTATTTATTATTAATTTTATTTACATAATAAATATTTACTTGTTTTGATTAAATTTTTAATGCATGCTAACTATTTGATTTGGGATATAAATTTTGTCATGCCTTGTTGGAGCCACAATGCCATAATCCTTGGAATCATTTTACTTTTTAGGTGTTATAGGATTAATTGGTCCTATTTTCTAAGGTAAGAAGGTCAAATATGAGTCAAAGTTTTTGTTTTTAGTTTCAAATTTATGTTCCTTGAGTCAAATAATTTTTATCCTGCTAAAATATATTTGTGTTCAGAGTTGTTATAAAACAAGATTGTTTCTCATTGACATAATTTTGTAATTAAAATAGATAATATATGTATTAGTTGACAAAAATAATAATAACTATCTTATGAGATTAGTGAGAGAAGTCTAGAAAAGACTTCTAAATATCTATCACTAGAATAGATAATTCTAGAAAATAATGAAATATAGATTAGATAACTATGTTACATTGTTGTCTCCCCCACAACCCGCCCCTGGCACCTGTGCACATAACCCCCCCAAACCACACCCCACACACCCCCCAGCCCCACCACACCCCCCCCCCCCTTCAGCCACCCCTTATTACATTATTTTTACAAATATACTCCCTAAACATCTCAAATTTCACCTTTAAAACGGATTTGGTGAGTATATCTGCTATTTGTGCATCTATAGGGCAGTATTGGAGATGGATGTGGTGGTTTAAAACTTGATCTCAAATGTAGTGACATTTGACCTCTATATCTTTTGTTGTTTCATGATAAACATGATTTTTCACAAGTTTTAACATACCTTGGTTATCACAATGAATAATAAGTGGCTTGTTTTTAGTATAAATCATATCAACAAGTATGCGATGTAACCATATCACCTCACAGATAGCTCCATGTGTAGTGTGATACTCTACCTCAGTGAATGAAAGAGAAATGATAGTTTGCTTCTTATTGATCTATGAGATTGGTCAAGATTCGAGATGAAATATGTATCTTAACATTGAATTTCTATCATCAATAGATATGGAATAGTATGAGTCAGTGTATCCCTGTAAGAAGAATTAATTATTCCTCTTGTATTCTAGACCATACTCAAGTGTACCTTATACATATCTCAAAACATGTTTTGCTACAACCCAATGATATCTCTTTGGTTCCTGCATAAATTTGGAGAGATAGCTTATAGTAAAACATATATAGATCTAGTGTAGGTTAGGTAGATGAGACTCCCAATGAGCTATCTGTAAAGAGTTGCATCTACTTGAGGTGAATCTTGGAATCGACAGAGTTGTTGAAAGTGGCTTACAATTTGACATTCTATAGTTTTCCAAGATTATCTTGGCGTATTTTATCTAGGAGATAAAAATGTGATTCAAGTTTTGCCTTATCTCCAAGCCAAGATAGTAATGTAATAGACCCTAATTAGTCATGTCAAAAGATATTTTGAGGTCACTCTTCATAATATAAACCTAATCTTCTAGTGATCACAAGATCATCCACTTACATAATAGAATGATAATATATATTCCTGCCTTCTTTATGTACAAGTTAGAATCTGAGGGGCTATGAGTAAAACCATGCTGCAAAAGGTGATCATATATTTTGGTGTATCATGCCCTAGGAGCTTATTTTAGTCAATAAAGTGATTTAATGAGATTACATACCTTTTTAGGATACTTTTCATCAACAAATCCTTTCATTTGGGTCATGTATACTTCTTCTTTCAAATGACCATTAATAAAATCACTTTCTATGTCCATTTGTTGATATCACCATCCATTCTATGCATGTAATGTGTAAATAACTGTGATGGTCTTTATCTTCACAGTAGGTGCAAAGGTCTCTTTGTAATCAATGCCCACTTTCTAATCATATCCCTTTCCTATAATTCATGCTTTGTGTTTATCGATGGATACATCTGCTTTATATTTTGTTTTGAAAACCCATGTGTAGCATATGGGTTTTTTTCCTGTAGGTAGATTAACTAGTTCTCAATTTGTATTCTTCATGAGTGAGTCATACTCAACAGCCATTGCTTTCTTCCATTGTGATTGATTTAAAGATTCAAAAATATTATCAGGTTTAGAACTATCAATAATTTTACTCATGAGTAGAAAATTTACCTCATGTCTTATCTAACTCTGTGTTCTTACTCTGGATGAATGAGGGTCTCTGTTGGTACCTAGTACCCACTTCAGATGAGAACTTTGTTGTTGTTGTGAAGAATTGCTTGGTGGATGTGAAGAAATATCTAGTGGATGTTTTAAATCTCCAAGATCAACATATAATTATCCTTATAGCTCTTCTTCTTGGTGAGGATTTTCCTCATCATCTGACTCAGGAAGTAATCAATGAGAGGTGGTTTCTATTGATTTGCCATTTTGTATCTCAAAGGATGGCTCATCAAAAACCACATCTTTACTTTCATACATTTACCTCAATTCAAGATCCTTGAAACAATATGCCTTCGAGGTTGTCGTATATCCTAACAAGATGCATGGGAGTGTTTTGGACTGAAGCTTTTTTCTCTTCTGAGTTGGTACATGCATATATGTTGTGAAACCAAATATTCATAAATGAGAAATTGATGGTTTTTTACCACCTCATACCTCTTTAGGCATTCTATCCTTCAAAATTTTTATTGGTACCTTGTTGAGAAGATACATAGCTATCTAGATTACTTCTTCCCAATAGTATTTCTCTAGCTTCATTTTTGATAGCATGCAATGAGCCATTTCCATCATGAGACAATTGCGTCGCTCAACAATGCCATTCTATTGGGGCATGTACGGATTAGTCAGATTTTGTTTAATTCCTTGTTTGTTCAAGAATGCCATGAATTTAGTTGACGTGAATTATCCCCCTTGATCTAAACAAAGGTGAAGTTGAGGTTGTTTGAATTCCTTCACAACTTGTTGATAGAAGACTTGGAAATGATGGAGGGCCTCACTCTTCTTTTCTAGGAAGAATAACTACATCTTCCTAGGAGTAGTCATCCAGGAATACTTGGAAGCACTTGTATCTGAAGAATGAAGTTGGTAATGGGCCATTTAGATAAGTATGAATAACCTCCAGAGACTTCTTGGCTTGAAAAGAGCTATCTTTTAATGGATCCCTGTGTTGTTTACCTACAAGGCATCTAGGGCATATGGGTAAGGAACTGGACAACTTTGGAAGTCCATGTACCATCTCTTTAGAACTTAGCTGGTATAAAAATCTAGCTGATAAATGACCATAATGGTAGCATCATAGGGTAGTGGATTCTACCATCGAGGCAGATAAAGCTATTATTGAAGATGAAACTACATCTAAAGCAAATAACTTACCTTTCAGAAAAGCTTTTGCAAGAAATTTACCTTTATCATGAAATTAGGTAGGTTTTGATGTCATTTTTGAAAAGAAACTCTACCTTAACTTGATGATTCAACAACTGACTGATTGATAAGAGATTTGATGTCAATCAAAGAACATATAATACCTTTGTAAGTTTACATTTTCATGTTCTGAAGGGAATGGTAAATTGACCTATTCCTAGTGTGACATACTCCTTATCATCAGTGATCCTAACCTGATCTCCAGTAGGTTGCTCTGCTAGTGAATCAAATAGTTTCTTATCACTTGTCATGTACATAGTGGCACTTGAGTCAATCAACTAGATATTCCTCATGGGTTGTGACGTTTGGGAGACTAGTACTACGTTCTTATCTTCATCAGTTATCACCTCATCTGATTCATCATCTTGTTGGGCAGTAAGATGTCCCTTCTACGTCCACTAACATGTATGTATTTTTGACTTATGAATATCATCGTGCCTTGATATGCTTGGCTTGCTGGTCGATCCTTTGTTTTGGCTATTATACTAGTAGTTGTTTATGTCATGAGTGTTGGTGAGACAAATATGACACCACCTCTTTGACTTTTGATGATGATATAATTGTTGTTATTGTTTCTATTTCTATGGTGGCTTTTCTAGAGGTCCATTGCATGATTTATGACCTCATTGTTGCTTTGTTTTAAGAGCTTTATCTTGAGACTCATTTTGTGCTGAATTGATTGCTTCCTCTTGCTGCAATAGGATCATGAGCTCTTCAAATGACACTTTTTATTTATAGACATTTAGTGTCATGATGAACACTTTGAATTGGGAAGGGAGTGCTCACAAGGTGATCAGGGCCAATGTTTGGTCATCTACCATTTCACCAAGAGCTAACAACTCTGTTTTTAGCTCAGCTACTTGACATAAGAATTCCTCAACTGTTTTGTTGGACTCCATAGTGAGTGTATGAAGTTTTAAATGTAGATGAAGTATCTTCATCTAATTCTTCACTTCATATATAGTTACTTATTTGTCCCATGTTGTCTTTGCATTGTCAACATCCCTGATATGCGGTTGCATGTCGTCGGTGACACTTAGCATAATCATCATTAGGGCCTTAGTATTAGACTATATGTACTTTGTGAGTGCAACAGGATCAATCAGAACTCTCGTGGTCCCTGTCACGATGCCCCATAGTCCTTCAAATTAAAGTATCATACGTATTTTTGTTTTTCAAGCAACATAATTTGGCTCTTTAAGAAGTTGGGCATCTGATAAAAGTAATTTTCGAGCAAACATCTTCTATATTTTTTTATTTTTTTTATACTTTAACAAAATTTTAGAAAGCTAATAAAGTAAGATTTATTTCTTCACAAATATGTACCTTATTCAAACATTGCCTTCTTCCACTAACTTGGCTGACTCGCTCACGTCTTAGCTCCTCGAACTATTTTCACTGCTTCAGCTGATTGCGAGTTCAAATTCAGTGAGCTCTTCCAATTCTTCTGTAGGTTGGCATCTATTTTTAAAATTTATTGTCTGAGTGCCATGGTTTTTCATAGCCTATATAATGGCATGTGACATTGATAAACAATAGTCACCTTGGACTTGAATCTGAAAACCTTTGCCGTGCTTTTGGCTCGGCCCTTCTTTCAATGATCTGCTCTAGGCTGACTGTGCAGGTTTGCACTCCATGTCCCAGGATTTGATGCATCTCCTTGTGTCACTGTACACATCAAACTGCTGCTGCTATCACCTTTCCATGCTAGGCTGTGTTTTCTTTTCTGAAGGTTTGCGTTTACTCCCAGCATTTTGTCCACGCTAGACTTCTACGAACTCTTCCTTTATTGTGATGCTTTTGCAAATCCTCGTACGTCGACCTTCCCTTTTGATATTCACGCTCCTCTGCAAAAACTTCTGCACTTAGCTGTTTCACTTCTGTTGACTGCTCCAGACTTTTAGCATCGCCACTTTCTGCCAAACTGTTGCGCAAGCTCTAATAGAAGGTTTTGATGAGGGTTATTCATAGCTCTGATACCAAAGTTGTTATAAAACAAAACTGTTTCTCATTGACATAATTCTGTAATTACAACATAATATATATGTATCAGGTTACCAAAAATGTGCTAACTGTCTTATGAGATTAGCAGAGAGGAGAAGTCTAGAAAAGACTTCAAAATATCTATCACCAGCATAGACAATTCTAGAAAATAATGTAATATAGATTAGATAACTATGATACGCTGTCAATCATATTGATGTATTCATGCCATAAAATGGCATCTGTGTCATTATCTTCGCATATTTTTTTAGTGTTTTACACAGACAACGTGATGTCTATATCACTGGAATCACGTTCATCCTTTAAAATGACATTTTATTTTCTTAAAATAGAGTCTGCGTCATTTTGTTTGTATGTTTTTAGTGTTTCAATGTACATAAAGCTACATCTACATAAATGGCATCATCTATGTCATTATAAATGATGTTTCCATGCCTCAAATGATGTATGTGTCATTATACTTGTAGTTTTTAAATTCTTTATGTATATGATGTGACATTTTTATAACTAGCATCATGTGTCATCTAAACGTCATTTGTGGCACTAAATTTATACAATAAATGCCTATCTTTTGTAGGCAATAATTATTGAACTCAAGTGTTTGTTTAACATCTTGATTGTGGAAAAATGAAAATATCAAATAGATACACACAATCATGAAACATTATTACTTATTTACATATAAGATGTGACATTTATGTCCTTGGTTATTATTGCTTGTTTTTTATAGCGTCTACATCTTACAGAGTGTTATTTATGTATATCAAGCCTATTTTTGTACGCTAAACTTCCATAATATTCTATTTATGACCTACAGGGTTTATATTTTATTTTATTTTTTATCCTAACCATCTTGTGCAGTAGATTAAACTTGTCAAAGACTCTATTTTTATCGAACTACTAACATTTGAACTTATGAGTTCACTTGACAAAGATCATCCAATTAAACCTAGCACACATCAATCTAATTAATCTAATTGGTTAATAAATTAATCAATCTTATTTGTGATTTGATTTTCATCTTGTTTATGTGTGTGCATGTGTGTTTTAACTATGCAATGCATATGCTCTTCCCTCATGCTGTAAGGTGAACTTAGGAATCAACAACAAACTAGATAATCATGTTCCACTAGGATTTGTTATATATGTTTTTCCTTTCCACTACAAGGTGAACATAGGAATCATAAATAACACTTGCCTATATTGTTTTATATTTAAAGAATTTGATATTCAATTTTGTCAAAAAAATAATATCATTAAATTTAAGGTATCCTAAAACATAAATTCTAATTTTTTGTTCAAGTATTGAAAGGTTCTAATAAGCAAACCTAACCTTATTCTTTATAGTGTCAAGATTTTACATTTAACAAAATATTTTTTGGTAAATTCTTTCTGAACCAAACAATTTCACAAATAAGCAAATAACCTTTATAAATAAATTTCATTTTTTTAATTTGTATTATTATTCTTATCCATCTTGTGTAATAGGACCAAACCCTTCTAATTGTTCAGCTTCTATCAATATGTAACTAGTTCTTTTTAAATTAGAAAAATAAATTAGTCTTTTTCTTATGTTGAAATATATTCAATCCTCCAATTTTTCCACAAAATAAGCATATACATTTTTCATAATATCTAGTACAATTTTTGTGGTTAAAAATGAAAAGGGTATATGGGAGCACCACCATATTATTTAACACTAGGCACTATAAAACCCTAGTAATTATTTATCCCTACAACTCAACTCACACTCATGATAGCCTTGTCGCATAGATTTATGGAAGCTAGACTGATAATGTTTACCAAAATACATTTGATTGGCAAGTCATCATAAAGAGTTCATATATTAAAAGGGGATATCAAAATTACTTGGAGTATTTGATGAAAGGGATGACCATAATGCATTTAGGTCTCATAAGATTTAGGTATAATTGGTTGCTCACCTATGTGCTAGAGTTATCATCAATTGAAAAACATGTGATGTGTCTACATATGATATATGTTCATGACCTTAACCATCACATTCATCAGGGGTGTCTATAGAGTTGAGGTGGTTTAGGACATCTAGTGCCCATTGTAGTTTATAATGCATGTCAAGTTAGGCAACTCAATAGGTGTTGTGTGAGTATCTCAATATATGTTTATGGTGTGGTATTTCTGCATTAAATTATTTCTATGGGGCCATTATGACTCTTAAGACAAAGATGTATGGTTCACCTTCCTTTATTCTATAGTTATAGTATTTTTATTCTTAATTTCATTTTCTCTCTATGTTTGTGTATGTATATATTTATATGTAATCTATAGGATATTTTTTAGAAAGTGTTGCTTTTCATTTATGGAGTAAATTCCCCTTTTAGGTGTACGATGTGGGTACCCCCTAATGATTGATAATTAAACATACCAATTCTCCCAACTGATCACCAATCTAACACCTTTTTTCTCAATTTGTGATAGCTCTGCCATGTCATTCACATTGCATGTGAATGATGCCCCATTATGTACCCATGTGGTATATGTTGAGGTATGTTCATGTTGTTGTTATTGTGACATTAGTATTGTCATTTATTTCAATTTTTTTTGAGTGGCATTGATGTCCTAGATATTTTATTTTTAAGATGCATGGTATGTGATAATGATGGCTTAAGCATGGTCTAGCAAGTCCTTGAGTTCTACATAAGGTCTTGGCATAATAGTGTGGTATGAGATAAGGAAAATAAGTGAGAAAGTAACAAGAGAGAATATGAAGGGAAACCTATTGTATCTATATTTAGATATAATTTTAAGGCAACTTGGTAATTATTTTGAGTTTGATGACATGTCAAGTTCAAGATCAAGATACAAGGTAAGCATACTTTTGAGCACTAGTCTTAAAGAGCATTGTCATATCATGAGCATGTGTATAAAAATGGTAGTATGGGAAGAAGGATACACATAATTATTAGTGGAGGTTCAATTATTCCCAAGAATTCATATGAAGTTTTGGAATACTCAAGAAAGTTTCAAGGTAAACCTACAAGGGTAAGGTCTATAGCCTAATAATGCAACCAAACTAGTCCTAGACTCTACCTATCCTAATGAGGAGTCTTGACATGTTATAAATAATTAAAATTAGTGTTATATCATGTAATAATATTTTTTAATCCATTTAAATATGATTATAAGTTATATAATCTTTTTAAAGGAGGTTTATAGGTGAGCTCTTGGCTTAGTCTTTGCATAAAGAGACCTAGTGAGAAGGAACAAGCTTGGTAGCATGATGAGGTGATTAGTTTAAGGCTTATGAGAAGAATATTATAAATATTTGAGAATTTTATGAGGTTATATCACATGATTATGAAGTATTTATATCAATGAAATAGGTTTCAAGGTGTGTTTAAGGTTTAAGTATGACTAGGCAGTTTAAGGCCTATTGTGTAAAGAGACCTAGTGTGGCCTAATGAAGGGTAAAGTTCAGTTTCTAAGATGCCATACCACATAATAGAATTTTTAGATGTTGCAAAGATTTTTTTAAGTTTATTTACTAAGCTTGAGGTGAAGTTCTAAAGGAAAAATCATGAAAATTGGTGTTGAGGTTTTTGTGCAAGGAATGAGGTGTTGTAGACCTGAGAAGGATTTTATTATGTTCATTGGCATGTGAAACATTTACATGATGATATGATAAATTCATGGAATTTTTTTTAGGGTCATATATTAATATTCCTATACTTTTTTTCTATGTTGAGGGCCTAAGCTTTATGAACAATTATTAAGAATGGAAGATAGACTAAACCTTCTCTAAAACACTAATACTGACCTGGTATGGAAATTTTGATTCAAAAGTGGTAAAAATAGTTTGTTTGACCTATAATGATTATTTTATGTTGTATTAAACTCTCCTATTTACCTCTAAGTATTATTGGTATGTCAAAAGAGTGAGTGGAAGCTACAAAAAACCCATTATTTCCTGGATTCTTGATGTAGTAAGCAGGGTTCACCAAGTCAAATCATGTAAATTATCAATGGATGTTCTATGATACTTTAATTTTTACCTATGAAAGTTTTTTTTTTCATTTAAATACCATAATTATGCTAAAATAGTCATGGAATTTGTCCTATCGCTAAATAGGCCTAATGAGGAAGACAATGAGAAAACTAGATAGAAGTGAGAATGAGAATAGGTATGGGTTAAAAAGGATTAGGGATGGATCCAAATGCATGGGGTTATTTTTAAATACCTATATCACATATAACCATTGAATATATTTTTTATATATTCTTATATTCTAGAATAAAATTGTTCTCAAAGTAACCTGTCTAACATAGTGAGGTTTGTATAGGGTGAAGACATGAGATGGGTTTATAAAACCAATGTTGATATTGAAAATTATAATATATTTATTTAAATATGTTATAAGTATTATTAAACATCATATAAAACCATTTTAATTTCATGAAATTATTCACACAGGTATTCTAAATCTTTGTTTCCATGACTGTGCTTTTGAGTTACAAATACTTTTTTATGTGTTAGTGAGATTGATGTTTCTAAGCCATTATGCTCAGGATTGATTAATAATTATAATTTTAAATTTATTATATAGGTCTCATATTTTAATTTTAATACATTTTTCTTAATGATAAATTCATATGAATGGGTAAAAATTCAAATGTTTTTGACTAGGTGTTTAAGGCCTCATTGCAGTTCTAAGTGAGCATATGGAAGTGGTCAGTTTCAAGTATTTTGCCTTCTTTGATTAAATATAATGAACATTGTGGTGAAAATAAGATAATTTATTTTATATAAATGTGTCTTTTTTATATGGTTATGTGGTAAATTTGAGTGTATGGTTGAGATATTTAGAATAGACTTTTTGGCAGTAAGAAGGCCTAATTATCAGTAGACCTAATGGTGTGGTTCAAGAAGTCAAATGAGATAAATGGTGTTGGAGACATAAGGTGAGATTATTAAGGGTATAATTATAGTTTTTATGAATTTTTTCATGCATGTTCTGAGGTTCAAGGTGCTCCAAGATGGTCAAAGTGAAATGTCTATAATGAGAAGGCTTAATTGCATTAGGTCTTTATTAGGCCTAATGGTGGTTTTGGTCCTTATGTGTGGTGACCAACATATGAAATGGTTGTTACAGATTTTAAACATGTAATTTGAACTAGTATGGTGGTGATAAATGTATGATGAGGTTTGTGTCTGACCAGGGTTGGTGAGACCAAGAGTAAAGTATAAAAAGAAGGTCTAATAGGCCTAATTTGACTAGTTAGAATTTTAAGGAAATGAGCGAACGAAATACAAGTTTAAAAAATAGGTAGATGGTTTGAAGACCATAATATATTTGTTTTTAATATGTCATGAAATTTTAATAGTGATTATATAGATGATGAGCAAGGTTATATGACTTAAATCTACTAAGGAGAGGGTTAGTTTAATGAGGAGGCCTAATAATTTGTTTGAGATAGATAGAATATTGCGAAGAGATAAAGAAGGTAATCATAAAAATTTGGGTATAAAATGAGTTTTTAATGGTTATCATAGGTTATAGGTAGTTGATCTATGGGGTTGGTGTCTCCTTGCAAGTTGATTCTTGCCAAAGGACTAGTTGAGTTGGTACTTGACTAGTGAGGGGTTGGTGATCCTTGTGGGGTTAGTGCCTCACTAAATATTGATTAATTTTTTATAATAATGTATTACAAGATGTGTTTTGTTTAGTTTATTCCCCATTATGTTTTCTCACATATAGCTTTTGTTCTCATATTGTATGCTTTTATAGATGCTTGATTATTGAATGGTTAATGTGTGTATGTGAATGAATGCTTCATGGATGACAAGAAAAATTTAATAGATTATTTTAAATGAACTATTCAAGCCCCAACTCCCCCCATTAGTATCTATACTTCTAGCATCTGGTATCAGATCAGGTCCTTTGGAGAAAGCCTTATAGCCTAAAAGAGATCCTAAACAAGTGAAGATGGATAGTCAAGAATAAGGTTATTTCTCTACAAGAAATGTTATATTGTTTAATGGATCTAGTTATGATTTTTGGATTGTGAGGGTGAGAACATATTTGATGTCTCAAGGTCATGATTTTTGGTAATAATTTTTGGATGGATATGCTACACCCCCTATTCCTCTTACAGATGTAGCAGGTAAGAAGGCTAGTGACAACAATTCAAAATCAATGAATGGTATTCTATGTGGCCTATTAGAAGAAAAAATTGTAAAAGTGATGCACTATATTTCTAGTAAATAAAAATTGCACAAGTTAAAAAATATCCATTAGGGATAATCCAATGTCAAGGTGGATACGTATCAAACCCATAGAAGACAGTTTGAAATCCTAAGAATGAATGAATATGGGACCATAGCAGCCTACTTTTTGAGTGTTGATGTAGTAGTCAACATCATAAGAGGCCTAGATAAATAATTGAAAGAGTCTATTACTATTCAAAATGTTTTCATATCTCTAACTCCTATGTTATTTTCTAAAGTTTGTACTATTAAAGAGATGCAAGATCTAGATAAGCTAGAGATGGTATGAGATGAGGATAAGTCAAGGAAGACCTCCAATTAAGGAGGCTAAATTCAAGGGAAAAAATAATTCAAAGGAGAAGAAGACACAAGGTGATAAATTTAAAGACAATGATGATTCTAGTATTGATGATGATGAGTTGATAGTTATGTTTTCAAGAAAATTGAAAATATTTTTAGGGAATCACAATTGTAAGCTACCATTTAAATTCTTTAATTATGGAGATATTAGATACTTTTATAAAAAATTCCCTTATAATTATAAGGAAAAGGATGATGAAAAGCATGATCAAGGTCATGATGATGTTAGGAATTCCTATAGGACTAATAAGAGAAAGAAAAGCTTCAGAAAGTATGATGACAAGAAGAAGTTTTTCATGAGAAAAATAAACTTTTACAAAAAGAAAGACTATAGCTCACCTGATGAGAGTGAGAGAAGTGATTCTAAAATTGACCATGAAGGTGATGTTCCTAATGTCAATGAATTTCTCT
Organism: Torreya grandis; assembly: GCA_037957365.1. Classification (NCBI taxonomy): domain Eukaryota; kingdom Viridiplantae; phylum Streptophyta; class Pinopsida; order Cupressales; family Taxaceae; genus Torreya; species Torreya grandis. Next base: position 96,909 of record JARHVA010009467.1, on the reverse strand, counting down.
TCATAGTTCAGGAATCAAGTTGTTCAAATAAGGAAGAGTCCATGTGGTTTGGATGTGTTATTGATGATTTAGATGAAGAAGAAAATAAGGTGGACCTTGAGGTTGAGTTGATAAATGCTCTATAAGAATTGAAGATGGTGAATAATAATAATAATAATAATAATAGAGTGATGATGTCTCTTTTCAAAGACTATCAACAAAAAATCAACTTTTTTGAAGTTAGACTAGGCAACAACTCCAAGGAACAAGAGGAAATAGTCAAGCCGTTAGAGACTCAAATTGAGATTGTGAACGCAAGCTTAAAGGCTAAATAAGAAGAATGTGCAAGATATGTAACTGAAGTGTATTCCTTGAGAGCTAATTTTGATCATACATCTATTAATGTAAAGAATTATGTGAAGTTTGAAAAGAGTACCAATGATCTAGACAACATCTTGAGTAGTCAAAAGACTGTTAATGACAAAATAGGTCTTAGTTCTAATAGAGACAAAAATAGGAACACTAATATGTTTAATAAGGTCAATGGTCAATCATGTAATGGTTATAGAATAATGAAGACTCATCTTATCAAGTAGCTTAATACTATAAGGTATGCTAATCCTTTTAATGGTTATTGTTATTCATGTACCAATTTGGTCATAGAGCAAGACATTATATAATACCCTCCAAGAATTAATATGCATGGAACTATGATGAGAATCATCAGTCAAGAGATATGGGTAATGATTTTTTTCCATCAAGAGGAATAGTGTGTTTCAATTGTCAAAAGATTTCTCATATTTCAAATTTTCTTAAGCATAGATTCTCAAGTATAAATAAGAAGATTGAAGCCTCTAGAGTGCAAGAAAGAATATGAAATAGTGAATGGAGACAAAAGGTAGATAAGGTCAATGATGATCAATATGTAAGTCCAAGTAGACTAATTGCCATTGTGGAGTATAGTTTAGATGTAAAGGAGTGTCAAAAAATTTTCCTATCAGCTTAGATTATAGATGAAAATGTCAAGATAAATAAACCAAGGTAGAATGTTGTTAAAAAAAGATTAAATAATTCAATCTTAAGAGGATCATGAATAAATTTTAGTCTATAAAGGATATGGAGATCCAAGAATCTCCTAAGTTTATGTTATTTTAGTACCCAAGAGAGAATAGGTGTCTCCATTAAGCTTCATTGAGGTACTTAGTGAGTGGAATAATAAAGAATGATTGGTCTTAGGTGGATATTTGTAATCTTTATTTAAAATCCAAAGTTCATTTAATAATTTGATTGGAGGTGTGATTGTAAGAGTTGATTTAAAAATCATTTATATGATGACTTGATCAAACCAAGTCACATTCATGATAGGGTTTAAATATCTCATGGAGATAAAGGGAACCAATCATGCTCAAAGAGTAGGTGTGTTTGCCAAGAAGATCTATAGGAGTTGAATGTGAACCTAATCTATGTTGATTTGTTCATATAGAGAGAATGATCTTATTTAGAGAGAAAAAGGTGTGTTGTTCTAGGTCCAAGGATAAATTATTTGTCAAGATTTATCCCTTTATCATTAATGTTAGAGGGGGAGAAAGTTATGCATAAGGTCTTGACAGGGAGATGAGAATGATTATCTTTGTTTGAGTGTTTGCTATCAATGACAAAAGGGGAGATTTTTGAGGTATGTTCATGTTGTTGATATTGTGACATTAATATTATCATTGATGTCAAAGGCTTATGACTGTTATTTATGTCCTAGATATGTTCTTTTGAAGATGTATGCTATGTGATCATAATGGCTTAAGCATGGTCTATCAATTCCTTGAGTTATGTATAAGGTCTTGGCACAATATTGTGGCATGTGATAATGAAACCAAGTGACAAAGTGACAAGAGAGAATTTGAAGGCAACCTATTATTTCTATATTGAGATATAATTTGAATGAAAGCTAGTAATTATTCTGAGATGGATGACATGTCAGTGTCAAGATCAAGATACAAGGTATGCATACTTTTGAGCAATGGTCTTAAATAGCATTTTCATATCATGAAAATGTCTATAATGATGCTAGTGTGGGAAGAAAGATACACACAATTATGAGTGGAGGTTCAAGGATTCACAAAAATGCATATGAAGTGTTGTAACACTTAGTAAAGTTTCAAGGTAAACCTACAGGGATAAGATGTATAGCCTAAGCGTGAAACTAGACTAGTCGTAGACTCTACCTAACCTAACGAGGAGTCTTTAGGTGTTATCAAGTGTGAAAATTAGTGGTAGAGCATGTAAGGACCTATTTTAAAAAAAGACCTAGCTTGGCCTATATAAGGGTCAAATTTAATTTCCAAAATCCCAGAGCTCATAAGAGAATTCTCAAAGGTGTGATAGTTTGTGTCAAGTTTTTTGACCAATTCTGAGATCAAAGTCTTAAGGAGAAATTATGAAAATTAGTGTTGAGGTTTATTGTGTTCATGAAATGAGTTGTTGTAGACCAAAGAAGGATTTTATTATGATTTTTAACATGTGCAACCTTTAGATGATGATCCAATAAATTCATGGTAGTTGGGTAAGCATCCCAGATTAAAGTTCTTGGAATTTTTTAATGGTTTGAGGGTCTAAGATTTATGAATAATTTTTAAGAATGGATGACAATCTAAATCCTCTCTAAAACCTTAATAATGAACTGATATGGAAAATGAGATTCAAAAGTAATTATAATTGTTTGGTTGACCTAGTATGATGATTTGAGGTTGTATTCAACTCTCCCAAGTACCTTCATGTTCCATTCGTCTGACAAAGTAGTGAGTTGAAGCTACAAGAAACCCATTATTTATCATATTTTTTATGTAACTGGAAGGGTTGACCATATAAAAGCATGAAAATTATTGGAGGATGATGTCTGGTACTTTTATTTTTTCCCATGTATGTTTTTTTATCAGGTTTTAGACCCTAAATATGGTAAACTAGTCACGGAAGTTGATCTATCACTAAATAGGCCTAATGAGGAAGATAGTGAGAAAACCAGGCAGAAGTGAGAACGAGATTAGCTATGGGTTGAAGAGGATTATGGATGGATAAAAATTCATGGATTTATTTTTAAATACATATATCACATATCTCCCTTGAAGACAAATTTTGGATATGCTTATATACAACCAAAAAGTTGCTCTTAAAGTGACTCGTCTAACATAATAAGGTTTTTGTAGGGTGAAGACATGAGATTGGTCTATAATACCAATTTTGATATTCAAAATTATAATATATATATTTAAATATCTTATAAGTATTCATAAGGATCATCTAAACCCATTGTAACATCATAAAATTATTCACACATGTGTTCTACGTCTTAGTTTTCGTGACTATTGTTTTGAGCTACATGCAGTTTTCTATGTGTTAGTGAGATTGGTGTTCTTGAGTCCTTACGCAAAATATTGAAGAAAAAAATGAATTTTAATTTTTGAATAGGTATTATAGGTTCATTTTAATACATTTTTATTCATTATCAATTACTATAAATGTGTGAAAAGTCAAAGGTTCTTGACTAGGTGTTTAAGTCCTACTTGCAGTTCTGAGTGAGCATATGGAAGTCGTTAGTTTGAGTTATTTTATAATATTTAGTGAAATATAATAAAAATTATGATGACCATAATTTCATTTAGTTTTTATACATTTGTTTTATATATATGGTTATTTGGAAATATTAAGTGTATAGTTGATATATTGAAAGCAAACTTTTTGGCAGTAAGAAGGTGTAATTACGAGTAGACCTAATAGTGTGGTTCAGGGAGTGAAATGAGATAAATGGTTTTGGGGACATAAGGTGAGATTATAAAGAGTATAATTTAAGAATTTATGAAGTGTTTCATAATATTTTTTAGGCTTAAGGTGTTATAAGGTAGCCAAGGTAAAACATGTGCCTTGAGAAAGCTTAATTGCATTAGGTCTCTATTAGGCCTAATGGTGGTTTTGGACCTTATGGGTGGCAACCGATCTATGAAATAGTTGTTTAAATTTTGGGAAAAAAATTATATATTACAAGGGTGATATAAGTATTTTTAGGTTTTTGTTTGACCAAGGTGGGTGAGATCAAGAGTAATGTATAAAAAGAAGGTCCAATAGGCCCAATTTGACTAGTTAGAATATTAGGGAAATGAGCAAATGAAATAGAAGTTTGGGAACCAAGTATAAGGAATGAATACAATCATATAGGTGTGTTTAATATGTCATTATATTATAAAAGTGATTATATATATGATGATCAAGGTCATATGACCTAAATCTGCCGAGGAGAGGGCTAGTTGAGTGAGGACACCTAATAGGTTGTTTGAGAGAGATAGAAGAGTGTAAAAATAAAAAGAAGATAATAATAATAGTTTAGGTAATAAATAAATGTTAAAAGGTGATTATAGGTTTTAAGTAGTTGATTTGGTTTTGAGGTACCTAGGGGGTTGGTTCCTCCTTGTAATTTGGTTCTTGCTAAAGGATTAGTTGAGTTGGTACTTGACTAGTGAGGGATTAGTGATCCTTATGGGGTTAACGGATCACTAAATATTGATTAATTGATTATATTAAATTATTATAATATATTTTCAATGGGTTTTATTCCCCATGTGGTTTTCCCACATATTTCTTGTGTTCTCATGTTGTATGTTTTTCTAGGTACTTGATTATGCAATGGTTAATGTGTGTATGTGAATGAATGCTTCATGGATGATAAGTAATATTGAATAGATATTTTTAAGGGAATTTAATCACCCTATCCCATCTTAGTATTTGTACTTCCATTAGTATGATATTTTTAAATTCTTTGGTACTCACTTTAACCACACACAAATCAACAAGATAAATTTTTATAACCTCAAAGTATTCCCACATATTAGTATCACTATGGAATGTGTATTATATGGGCCTACTAGTTTAAAATATACCTTTTATATAAATAAAATATCACCCTAGTTTAGGTGATCATGACATATGTTGCTTCATTCATCTTCAAAATGGCTACTACCACAATGTAAACTAATTTACTCATTCTCTTAATACCTATTACCATCACCATTGCTCCTCAAGTCGACTTAGTTTCTCCCTTGTAAATGTTTTAATATATCTATCTCACTCTCTAAGGTTTTTAAACATAATATTTTATTTTTTATTACGATAACTTTATGAAGATGAAGATAGTTGATTTGGATAGACATGGACTGATAACCATTTTCATTTTTCATTTTTAAATCTTGATTAAAAGGAGGGTGTGATATATATGATTATGATTGTTTCATAGATAAATTTTTTAATGTTTGGAATCCACATAAATTACACATTTATTATGTTGTCTTTTTGTTGCTATGCAATAATACACCCTGATATAAGGCGTTGGACATGATTTTATGTTGGCCTATTATTATTGAAGCATCATTACACCCTAATTCTGTAGAGACATCTTTCACTATGTAATTTTAAGTTATTGTTGTTTTTTCTCATTTTATTCTTTATAACATGAAATTAGGGCTAGGTGTACATATAATGTTTCATTGGTTTTTTTTTCTTGAATTTTAGTCCTTTATGAGATTAATGTTTTTAAGAAGGAAATATGATGTTTGGAAATAGCTTTGAATATCTTATAAGATCAGTAGGAGAATTTGATGATATAAATTTACAATGATATATAAATCTTAATATTACAAAGATAAATCTCACTATTGAGGAGAACTTGATAGAAAAGAAAAGGTTTTAGAGAACCATACTAAAATGCATAGTTTCATTGGAAGAAATATTCCCTAAATGGGTGGTTTATAAAGTGTAAAATAGAAAAAAACTTTGAAAATCATTAAATATATTGATTGTAGACACTACCGTTCCATAACCACAGTTTCACAACTGTTCATTTTTACCCCTATGAACTATACCACATACTAAATTTAATTATTTTTATAATCCTGAATTATTAATTTGATTATTATTTTCACCTTGAATCTCAAAATCATGTCGTTAAATATATTATCACATCATACCATAACCCTATTTTTTTATGATGCATCCCTATTCATCCCTTCACTATTGCACATCACTACTAAACCATTCATTGGTTAATCCAATCCCACAATTGAACTTTCCAAATTCCACTAAATGAAAATATAGATTAATTGACTAAATCGATCACATTATTTAATTAATTGTTCATAATAATAATAATAAATCAATAGAATGTTAAATTCCATATTTTTTAAGAGTAGAAATTCTAAAAGTCATCAAATTATCTCTAATCCCCATGTAAATAAAAAAATTCCAAGGAAATCTATAAAATTCAAAGCAAGGGACAAGAACTAAAATTTAGTGACTCTTCATATATACAAATTATTATACACTCAAATCCCATTATTTAAACCTCAAACTCTCTCATTCAATAAAGAGGATGATTCATTCTCAACCATTGATCTTGGATAAATGTCAACTGTCAACATTCATCCTAGAAATACATAAATTTGGCTCACACCCCTCACTTTCCAAAGACTCATTTATCCTAGCATAGTTTTACCTTATTGATAAAGAAGATGTCATCGTATTCATCAATATAATTCAAACGTATTTTAAGGGTATTTTATGCCTAAATGGTCACACACAAGTTGACATTGACTGTCTAGACTTTAAGAAGATATTGAAAAAAATCCATACGTCAAGAGGCAAACATTCTCCATTGATAGATTGCGTGATCATTTATAGCCCAATCTTTACTAATTGAAGGTATTCATTGTGATTTTAATTCACTTATTAAATATTTATTTTTATTTTATTTTATTTTCAATGCATGATAAGGTTTTACATTGGTATATACATGCTTAGTAATATTCATACTTCTATAATCCTTTGAATAATTTTTCTTGTATCATGTCTTAGGATTTAATGGTCATCTTTTAGAGGGTAACTAGGTCAATTTTGAGTTTTTTTTTTGTTTCAATCTTAAAATTTATTTTCCCTTGATCACATCATTTGTGTCATGATGAATGACATTTCCATTCCTCAAGTTGACATATTCATGCCAAAAAATGGCATTTTCATCATTATGTTTTTATATTTATAGTTTATTATGTATATAATGTAATGTTTGCATCACTAGCATCATATTGATCTTTATAAATAACATTTTCATTCCCAAAATTATGTCTGCATCATTTTTGTCTATTTTTAGTGTTTTATGCAGATGGCATGATGTTTACTTCACTAAAATTGTCTACATAATTATAAATGACATTTCGATGCCTAAAATGAAGTCTCTCATTATGCTTTTTTGTATTTTAGTGATTTGTGTAGATGATCTGATGTTTTCATCACTAGCATCATCTATGTCATCTAAACAACATTTGTGTCACTAAATTTCTACAATGAAAGCCTATCTTCTATAGGCCATAACTATTAGCTCAGTGTCTATTTGACACATTTTTTTTATAAATAAATATATCAAAGATATGCACATGACCATGAAAAATACTAGTGGTTTACATAGAATATTTGATATTTATCTCTTTATGATGATTTCATGTCTTTTTATAGTGTCTTTGTCATGCACAGTGGTGTATGAGTATCTAAGGTAATTTTGTATGCTAGATGTCCCTAATATTCAATTTATAACATATAGGGTTGATATTTGGTGTTTGTCATGCTCATAACCTTTTTGTCTAGTGGGTATTGATCTTTAAAAACTCCATTTTTATCAAAATACTAAAATTTGAACATATGAGTTCACTTGTAAAATACAATCCAATTAAAATTAACATACATGAAATTAAATAATGTAATTATTTAATCAGTCACTCAATATTACTTGTTTTTTAGTTTTCATCTTAATTTTGTGTGTGTGTGTGTGTGGGAGGGAGAGAGAGAGAGAGAGAGAGAGAGAGAGAGAGAGAGAGAGAGAGAGAGAGAGAGAGAGAGAGAGAGAGAGAGAGAGAGAGAGAGAGAGATCTACATGTTATATATAATAAGTCAATCAATATTACTTGTTTTTTAGTTTTCTTCTTAATTTTTTGTGTGTGTGTGTGTGGGGGGAGAGAGAGAGAGAGAGAGAGAGAGAGAGAGAGAGAGAGAGAGAGAGAGAGAGAGAGAGAGAGAGAGAGAGAGAGATCTACATGTTATATATGTTCTTCCATCACACTGTAAGGCAAACATGTTAATCAAAAATGAACTAGATAAATAGTGTCACCCTAGGACACAATACATATACTTTTACTTCCCACTACAAGGTGAGTTTGGTAATCATAAATAATTTGCACCTAATTTGTTTTATATTTTGAGGGTATTGTGTCTAGAATTACATAATATAGTGTATATAAAACATGGTACTTTTGAAATATATATAACTTATGAAGGAATTATCTTTATGCTAAATGGTCATCCATTTTACTATTTCCATAAGTTGAGATCATTTCATCCACTACTATATAGGCCCTAGACAAGATAATTAACACATGGATTTGGGCCTCAATGAATTGAAAGGTATATATAAGATACCCATAAATTTCCTTATTTGTCATAGATTATGATCCTCTTTGTTGTAGATATATATTAGTGTATGGAGCACAACATTCCTCAAGATCACCCACCACATACCTTTGGTGTACTATCAGTGCGACACTAGATAACTCTAAGGTTACATGACTAGATAGGTTTTACTTGTATTGTGTTTGACTCATCCTCATTTGATAAATAATTTTTATACCTAATCTAATAGTAAAGCAAATCAATCAATCAAACTTAGTCCAATGGCATCTTGATCAAACTAAAATTACCCTTTTAATCTATATGTGTTCCCATTCCATGATGATATCCTCTCATCCTCCATTTCTAATCCACATCATGATATCCACCATGTCCACCACATAAGGGAGATTATTTAAAGATCTAACCCATCCATAATCCAATACCAAACTAAACTTTCTCAAAATTTTGAACAAACTTGAAAATTAATCCCAACACCATCAACCATGTCATACTAATTCAGATCATAAGCTAGTTAAGATGTCAATTTCTTAATTTTAGAATAAATTTTATGATAACCATTTCCTAAAGAAAAATCCCATAAAAATCAATCCCAAAATAAATCACCTTCCTATGGACTATTGTATGATCAACCTTTACCACATTCATACCCTACCAATATGCCCCCCTAAGCCACTACTATGAAACTATATCCTATCATTACCAATTGGAGGGACACTATTTACATAAAAAATGAGCACATCCATGTATTATAATTAGAAATTAGGGATATGCCAAGATACTTTCTTATTTCATGATCTATCTCTTCATTAAAATTATCAATGTCAAACCAATATCATCGACCATCCAACGACATCCTAATTATACACTATTTAGTGTCCACCAATATTCAATGAGATGCTCTTTGGTGACCCACTTTTTATTAATGTATTATTGATCCAATCATCTTTGATAAATTCTATATGGGTCCACCCATATTTTAAAAACCTCTCTTTGAGGAACACATTAATGGTCAACCAATCTTTGATGAACCCATCCTTTGTCAAACCTTTTTTTACAACCCCATCTTTGATCTACATGATGTATTCCAAATATCAGACCAATGATACCTTGAACATTTGACTGGTCCACTCCCAACTAACACATCATACCATCTATTGACCCATTACCCAGTTCTTATCACATATTTAATTTTCCAACACCACACCTTAAGTTACAAAGGCACTTGTATCCAACAATATCAAAAATGTCCTCTATGTATAAAAACACCTCATCCCTATTTGAAGTAGTGACAAGCATCCTATGAATAGGATAATATTATAAAAAACATACTAGTTTAGTATAACCACATTTGTCAAATCTAGTGTTCTTAAAAATGAATAACTTTATGTATCCAATAATTATCCATTAATCAATAAAAAATTAACACCCTACTTCTGAAGTAGTAAATATCCTATAACAAGCCTGATCTTAAAAATCATGAATTATAATAGAAAATTCCTTGACATATATGACCAAGGGTTCCCATAACTAATATTTATATGCATAAATGAACAAAATCATAGTACCAGTTACAAACCTTTATAAATAAAAATAAGAGTATCTATTATAATTCTACAATTCTTGAGGAATCTTCCATAGCATCAATACAAGTTCCCCTTGTATACTTAACTAAGATAGTTATTAAAACAATACTTTCAATAAAATCATATTTCATACCTTCCATTTTTAGTTATAATATCCTACACCCATTAGTGGGGACCAACATCATCACACATCATTAGCCCTATTTTTTAATAGAAAAAGTGATCATACCCTTCATGGGACATAAAGATGTCCTCCATCTTGGAGAATACTTAGAAACCATTAGTGATACATCAACACATCTTGGGAAACATGAAATGTTCATTAATAAAAATAAATTTAATGATCAAAATATTAAAAAATGTTAAACAATTCAAAAATCAATGTCCTTTAATGAAAACCTCTTAGAGAAGCTATTGTAAAATCAACATAAACAAAATAAGGAGCCCAGGATTCTCCCTACATCAACATAGTGTAATGATGAAGACATAATTAAAATTAACATCAAAACATAAGATAGTCCTAAAATCATTTAACTTACAACAAATATCAATCCTAAGGAGCAGAAATGTCATGTCCTTTTCTTGAGATTTTTGTCACATTTATTTGGTCCCATCCCCAAACACCCATATATTTTGTGCTATGAAATGCACATGAAATATTCATAATCTGATAAGTTTCTTGAGACTGTTGGTTCCAATCCCACATGATCTCATCAAATTTCCATTTGTCTCTATGATACCATCATCAATTTTAATAGTTCACACAATCTAGTAGTATTGATCATATAATATACATGTAACATCTCATTCCTTGGAAGGAACCCTCTATCATAGGGGCCATGATAAAACATAGAAATAATGTTCAAAGGATGCTGAATCAATGACTAACCAAGTCAAGATATAATCATTGAAGCACACATCAATGACATGGTCTTAAGTTAATAATACTTCAAATCAAGTTATTGGTCAACTAAAATTTGATTTGAACACCTACTAAATTGAATAATTCAATGGAAAATAATAAATTTATAATAATTAAAAAGGAATTTAAAAGATAAAATAAATTTTAAAAATCAAAAGATAGTGATAAATAATTGTCTATAGGTGAAAACCATTATTATGGTACCTTGGATAAGTAACATTATAAAGGCTAGTTACTAGCATCATGTGTATGTTTTCTAAAATTACATTATACTGAAGGGAAAAAATCCACACCATCCATGTGGGCTTCCTCCACCATCACCATAGCCATCATATAATGCATATCATTAATCATATTTTGACCTTGATAAGGAAGTGTAAGAAGTTTTGAGATATATTTTCAAAACATTTTGGCACATCCACAGAATGGTGGTTAGATGAATAGACAAGTCATTCTTATGTAACATGATCCTTGGAGGTCCATCACCATCACCCTCAACCATAATCTTCATCTCCTTCTTCATATTCATATTCATCATATCTGTAATTATATTCATCATTTTAATTCATTCATAATCATGTTAAATCTATTCTTACTTATCCCCTAGTCCTTTCATATCCATCACTATTCATCCATGATCCACCTGTATTTATCTGTATCCATCCTTGATCCACCCATATTCATCCCTAATCCTCTAAAATCATCCCTAATCCACATGTATCCATCTTATTCATCCCTAAGCATTATACATAATCACTTCCATGCATTACCACTACCATCCCCATTTTAATAAAGGTGATCCCTTTGTTGGTACCATTTGGTGATAAGCCCCAAAATTCAAAAAAAATAAAAACTTTAAAGATAATAAAAAAACTAGAAAATAAACTCAAATAAACAATAATAGAAAGCATATCCATATTATTATTATTATTATTATTATTATTATTATTATTATTATTATTATTATTATTATTATTATTATTATTATTATTATTATTATTATTATTATTATTATGAGAATTGATATCTATAAATAAGTGAAGATTAAGGTTATTATATAATGATATTAGTATTACGTAGACCTATAAAATGTCTTACTATGTTGTAAATAAAGCCAAAGTCACCTATTTTTCATTAGAGATTGTTATGTTAACTATAGTCAAGACTGAGGACAAAATTAAACCATGTTTTATTATATTTCAAGGATTTAATGTATTTAAAAGAGAAGAAAATTATGGCAAGTTCAAAAAATTCAATACAGACATTATGAAAGTGGTTTGGGCTCATGATACCCTATACAATGACAGTTATTGATATTTTGAATAGACTCGGCATCTCTAGTGACTTAAAAACCTTGTATTTAGGGTTTAAGTTATTGGGAGAGATTTAACTAGCATAAAGATATTTAAAAAAATAGTAATACTATATTCAAGGTTAAAAAGGTGATGCGGGTTGTTTTGATTTTAAAGGAATATGAATGATATGAAAATGAGCACCAAAGTCTTGGAATAGGCCTAATTGGGCCTTAAAAGAAGGGTATGTTTCAAAGGAAGTGGTGGATGGAAATGGTGTTTGAAGATGAAAATTTAACTAAGCCTCATGTGTTATAAATGAATATCATAAATGTGACTTCAATTTGGGAGTAGAGCCTGGGTTGGTGAATTAAGGAGGAATTTCCCTAAGAAGGTTACTAACCTTGTGAGAAGTAAGTAAGGTTTATATGTTGAATAAAAAGGTCAAATGAGTTCCATGGGTCAGAGGTAGTTTTTATCAATGGGATATGATAAATGGAGATACCTCATGTCAAAATAATAATGACATAGAACCTATACCAAGATTTGACACTTGAAGTGTGAATGGCCTAGTAAATATTAGTGAAAACCAAGGAAGGTACAATGGGTAGTTTGTGAGTAACGTGAATAATATGAGGTAGAACAATGATGTGATTTTAAAGTGAAATATTTCATAATATCAAAAGCATTTCAATTATTAGGTACTATTTAAGGAGACCATCAAGCTTAAATAGTGTAAAAGAAGAGCAAACTATTGCCAAACAAGGACAATCATGAACATGTGCATGTGACTAGTTGGATTGCAAAGCATATTACGATGTTATTGATTAATTCTTAATAATGCCTCTAAATCATATTCATAGACATTAAAACCCCCATATTTTAATCTATTTGATGATGCAACTATGTATAAAAAGATTCAAAATAATAACTAGTCCATTAAATGAGAGTATTGACATTCATGCGAAAGATGAAATCACATAACCCTTCCCAAAATTTGTAGAGAACCTTGAAATAAATAACATTCACCCAAGACAAAATATAAATTCACGTGTACATAAAGACTAGATGGTAGAAACCAAATCCTTTTTCAAGTTTATATGAGAAAGACTATATCTATTTACCCATTAGGAATTGGATACTCCTCCTAAAGTCTTATAACTTCATAGATGGTTATGAAACACCAAATATCCCTTTATAATTCCATTCAAAAGACAAATAATCTAAACTAGTAGTCATAAAATGACTTATCCAAAAAAATGAATTTGGATAAAAATGAAAATAGTGCAAATAGGGTCTATAACTAAGTCTGTAAATAACCTTCTTTTCCACACAATGAAATTGAATTTCCAACCAAAAGCCAAAACCTAAAGCCAAAAACCCAACTTCATGTTTTCTCCCTTATCTCCCAATCCTTCTCCCTACCTACATCCATTCCACCCACCACCATATAAATTTTACATACATTCCAACATTCTCATACCCCCATTGAATTTGACATTGAATGCGAGGAGAAAGAAACACCCGACCAATGTCATCAACTACCTCTCAAGGCACCCAACATGCCAAAACAATAAATTCAAAGGTCATAAATGACCTAGTCCATAAATTCCTAAATCCATTTAACAATAAAAATAATACATTTAAATGTTTGAATGCCATAATATACGAATCAACCAAGGAACAATCGTACACCGAGTGATCATGGTAATAGTTCATGTGGGGGGGTCATGGGGAGAGATCTAAGTAAGTTATTTTAGGGTGTCTAAGTCCTATCAAGGATTATTCTAAGCAAAGTTTAGGTGGCAATGAGTTCATGAAGGAGATAGACAGAATAAGTCTGAAGTGAAATGTTTTCAATAAGAGAAAAAGAACTAATCAACATCATGGTCAACATGTAATAATTAAGCAATAATATGACAAGGTAGAAAAGACAAGATGCAACAAAGGCATGAAAATAAAATGTGACTACACAAATGAAGGTGATAAACTATCCAGTACCAAGAGAGCAAACTAAAAACACATGTATACCTATCTAAAATCATCCAACTAATCAGGAACCGCTTTGATACCCCATGTACTAATGCCAACATCTAGCCTAGCTCATATATTAGTACCTATAATAATAAAATATACATCGGTATAACCTGATTGATAATAATAATAGGATATGAAACTAAAATAAAACATTAATTACATCAAGTAGTTAAAATATCATCAAGTACAATAATTAAAACATGATATGTCAATCAACATTTAGTCAAGGTATCATTACATCAAAATCCAACAATAGAGTCCATCTAGGTAAAAAAAAATGTAGCAATCATATATACATATGATAACATAAATGTTTAAGCAGTCAGATAAAATTATTTAAAATGTTTGGTCATAACATCCTCCCCCCTTAAAAGGGAGTGATCTAATCAACTATTCAAACAACTAGGCATAATGTTGTTTTAAAATATGTGCATCTTCCCAAGTAGCAATTATTTAACTCAGTAGGTTACATTAAACTAAAATTTGTTGTATGTCTTTGTTTCATAGCTTAATGTTGTGATGGTCCATGATTCTAACTAGTTATATTTAAATCCTTTCCTCTTTCATGACCTTTATATGTTTCAAGTCCAAAATATGAGATGGATCATGTCGATACATTATTAATAAAGAAACATGAAATACATCATGAATCTTTGATAGAGAAAGAGGAAGAGCCAGCTGATAGGCAACAAGACTAATATTCTTCATAATGTTAAAAGGCTTGATAAAAAGTGAAGCTAGATTGGAATTTTTACCAAATTCTATTGAACTTTTTTGTTTTTTAACATGTAGAAAAACTTTGGCACCCACTTTGGATTCAAGTGGAGTCCTCTTCTAGTCAACATAACTCTTTTGTCGATCGAATGAAACTTTTAGATTCTAACATATTAATTCAATTTGTCTATTATATTACAATAATAAATAAAAGATAGAAACTAACCTATTTTCCAAGCTATCCCAACCAAGTGGGGTTCTACACTTTCACCCATATACAGCTTCAAAAGGTGACATTTTAACTATGTAATGATTAGGATTATTATATGAAAACTCAACCAAATGGAGATAATCATCCCATTTCACTTGATGATCCATGACATACATTCATATCATGTCCTCACTCACCTAATTGAGCTTTTCAATTTGACCATCCATTTCTAGATGATATGAATAACTCAAATTTAACTATATTCTAAAGGTTATGGTCAATGTTCACCAAAACATTGATGTATAAAATTTATTATGATATGAAATAATTACTTCAAGTATGTCATGAAGTCTTAACTTATTTTACAAAACATTTCACAAACATGTAAGCATCATCCATTAGATTTATAGAAATGATGTGGCCAACTATGGTAGCCTTATCAATCACCACAAGTATGGTATCATGTTTGTTGCATGATTTAGGTAGCCTTTCAATCAAGTCAAGTGAGATTACAATCCACTTTCCTCTTAGAATATCATGAAGGTACATCAATCCTTTAGGATGGAAATGTTAAGCTGTAACCCACTAGCATTCCAAGCATTTTTTCATAAAATTAGTGACATCATGCTTCATTCTAGGCCAAAAATAAAATATCTTGATCTCATGTATCATCTTCATAAAACCTGGATAAGCATAATGAGGTGTTGTATTTACTTATTTTAACACAAAATTTATTAAGTCACCCATCTCAAGTACATAAATTCTTTTTTTGTGCCTTACAAGGCTATCTATTTCAAAAGAAAAATCAGCAAACTTTTTTTATAGGATTGTTAGCCAAACCTACTCTTACATCATGCTAGAATTTGTCATCAAACTACTATTCTAACATAACATTTATAAAATTTCCTTACAATATTGATAAGTAAATAAGGTGTGTGTGTCTATTGAATGCATTATCCATATGACTTTCCTTGCCATATACATAAGTTATATCCATGTCAAAAAAGCTTAAAAATTTTAGCCATATGCACTGGTGTGTACTTAAATATTCTTAAAAGAATAAGTATTCTAGATTGTGGTAATCGGACTTCATGTTAAAAGGTTTTCCAAACAGGAAATGTTTTCATTATTTTAGAGCATGGATAATATAAAAAACTCTATATCATGAATGGTATAGTTCTTTTCATTCTATTGGAGCCTACTTGAATCATAAGCCAAAACTTTACCATATTGAGTCAAGATGTCTCCATACTTCCTCAAAAGAATCAACACACACCTTGAAATTACCATTTAGGTTAAGAATAATGTGTGTGTGTGTGTGTGTGTGTGCGCGCGCGTGTGTGTGCGTGTGTGTGTGTGTGTGTGTGTGTGTGTGTGTGTGTGTGTGTGTGTGTGTGTGTGTGTGTGTGTGTGTGTGTGTGTGTGTGTGTGTGTGTGTGTGTGTGTGTGTGTTTGTGTTATTATTAATAACACTTTCAAGTTTGTAAAAGCTTCTTGACATTGAGGCATCCACAATAACTTATTCCTTTTATGTTGTAAATAAGTGATAGGATGGGATACACTGGAATTTTTTTCACAAACTGCTAGTAATATCTAAAAAAGCCCATGAAGCTATGCACTTCATACACATTAGTAGGAGAATGCTAGTCTTGAATGGCTTTTATTTTTGTTATATCTATAACAATTCCATCATTTTAAATAATTTATCCCAAGTCATGATCTTTAAATTCATAAAATACACATTTGGAGAGTTTTCCATACAACTTATGTTGTCTTAGTCTCTGTAAGACTAAATGAAGGTGATGATTATGTTTAGCTTCATTCTTGGCAAAAATAATAATCTCATCAAGGAACACTAGAAAAAAATTATCTAAAAACTCTCTAAACACAATATTCATAAGGTTTATAAATGTTGTTGGAGCATTGGTTAAGCCAAACAGAAATGCCATGAACTCATAATGTCCATACCAAGTTTGAAAGGTTGTTTTATTAATGTCTTCTTCCTTGATCCTTAGTTGATGATAGCTTGATCTCATGTCAATCTTTGAGAAAACTATTACACCTTTTATTTGAACAAATAAATAATCTATCCCTAACAAGGGATATCAGTTTTTTATACTTAGCTTATAATTAGGCAATAATTAATCCATAATCTTACTATTCCATCTTTCCTTTTAAAAAAGATAGATAGAACAACCTGAAGAGACACACTTGGTAAGATGATTTTGTAGTCCAAAAATTCTTGTAGATGTACCTTTAATTCACACAAGTTAGTTGCATTCATGTGATAGGGAGTCTTAGATGTAGGAGCAGATCCTGGCATAATATCAATTAAAAAGTCAAATTCACTCTTAATCAAAAATCTAGGTAACTTTTTAGGGAAAACATCCATAAAATCATTCAAGATAGGAAAATCAGTGTGAACTAGTTCCTTGTCTTTAGGTAATTCTTACAGCTAGACTACATAAAGCTTTCTACCCTTTCTAATAGTTATTTTAGCTACAACTTTGAATGTGTCTTTCACCTTTTAGGCCCTTGAATTCCTTACATTTATACAAGTTTCCCAAGGTCATCAATGCACTACACTCTTTTTCCAATGCAATCAAGCATGGCTTGGTGCTCTTTCAGCCAATCCATTTTGAGAATGACATCATATGACCCCAAAAGTGTTATAAATAGATTTACATTGGTTTTGAAGATGCCAAGATCAATTTTAGCTTATTTTAAGCATTCAAAAATAGTTACACTTTTGTAGGTACCAAACTCAACATCCCAACCCTATCTTCTCATTACAAGTTCAATTTTACATAGATTAGAACCATTGGGAGATATAAAATTGTTGGCTATACCTGATTTAATTGGAATAGATAAAGGGAAACCATTAGTAGTACCTATAATTTCTATCAAGGTAGCCTAAAAATTACCATTACAATTGTCTACAATAAAATACACACTATGATTGGTTGATTGACCCAATTTTAGCTTGGAATATTCCTTTTCATAGTGGTTATCACCACAATCCCATCATACAAATGGTATAGATGGAGATAAAAATAATAGTATTTATACCCATGGCTGGTCCATGTTGATTATTTTGAGGTTATTATTTTTTAAAATAACTTGATTTAAATAAACCTTAGGACTTAATATTTATGGTCTGATCAGAAAAATTGTTAATATTTTTGCTATTTTCATCAAATATATAATTTTAGTCTAGTGTTTTGGAGTTCTTAGACATGGGAAAAATAATTTTGGATTTAGAAAATTGCCTAATTGATTTCAATTATCACCTTACCTTCTTACAAGACTTCTATTTCTCCTCAACCCAATAAGTTGATTCAATAACAATCGAAACTCTAGATGAGGTAATACTCTCTCTCTCTCTCTCTCTCTCTCTCTCTCTCTCTCTCTCTCTCTCTCTCTCTCTCCATGATCTTGAATGTGTGATTAAGTGATTAATTAATAGAAATCAGATTAAATAAAAGATATATAATATAATGAGAGAGAGAGAGAGAGACCAAATTTTTATGTGGAAACTTAAAGTGGTAAAAACCATAGAGAACAATATCAAGTATATGAATGAGCACCAAATTAAATTACAAAGTTTGTAAGTACCAAATTTTAGGAGCACCAACTCCTTTATAGAGCACCAACACAAAAACTATTTGTGAGCACCAACCCATAGGAGCACCAACCCCTCTTGTGTATAAAATATAAACCATGCAGTCTCTAGCATATTACAAATGGCTTCTCAAGCCTTTATTTATATATTTCCAAATGACCTTTGGAATTCACCCTTTATGACCCTTCAATCCTCATGAAAAATGGTGCAAAACTTGCATGACCCTTCGTATCCTTGTATTTGAAAAGTCACGTGGTAACCCTTCATAATAAAATGCATCCTTTCCTCTTTTATCTTTGTATTGGTAAATTTTTTGTATTCCTCAAAGTGTCCCTTCATGAAGAATGTGCCATACCTTCTTTTGTCATCACATGGTGACTCTTGAAACTCCTCAAGATGACTCTTCA
Organism: Torreya grandis; assembly: GCA_037957365.1. Taxonomy (NCBI): domain Eukaryota; kingdom Viridiplantae; phylum Streptophyta; class Pinopsida; order Cupressales; family Taxaceae; genus Torreya; species Torreya grandis. The sequence goes on along the minus strand of JARHVA010009467.1, from coordinate 77,652 downwards.
TGAGAAAATGTGTCCCATACTTCTTTTGTCTTTACCCCGTGACTCTTTGACTTCTCCATGGGCCCTCTTTTGACTTGTTTAAAACCATAAATATATTCATTAATATTAAATAAGTATTAACACACATTAGCTAAGATATAATAATAAAAGCACCATTAAATATAATGAAGCATTTATCACCAATGCTAGACCTTTGACATCAATGACAATATTTCCAGCAATCTCCCTGTTTGTCGTTGATGGCAACCTCAAACTAAAATTGCCACATCTTGAAACTTACACATACTGCCATCTAAAAAACATACAGTAACTCCCGCTTACTGTAGCAACCTATACCTATTATGATCTTGTTTCTTCACCTATTTCTCCACCCATACCTATGCTTGTACCTATTTCTATTCTTATTCCCCTTTGACATCAATGGCAAAGGGCTTATCTTGAAGCTAAAACTTAGCTCCCCCTCAATTGATTTTTATCCTCAATGGTAGGAAGTAAAATAAATTACTCCCAACTTCTCCCATAGATACTTAAATGTGTCTTTTGGTAGTGCCTTTGTGAAAATATCTACAATCTACTCTATAGTACTGACATATTCCATCTTAACCAGTTGATTTGCACCCTAATCTCTCAAGAAGTGATATCTAATGGGAATATTTTTTATTCTTGAATGCATCATTGGCTTATTCAAAATATTAATAGCACTTATGTTGTCACAAAAAATAGAAATAGGTTCATCATATTTTACCTTGATATCTTCCAAAGTTTTCTTCATCCAAAGCACTTGAGTACAACACAATACTGCTACAATATATTCTACTTCAGCTGTAGAAAGTGATATTAAATTATTATTTTTACTTCACCATGATACTAAGCTATCACCAAGGAAGAAAGATCCTCCACTTCTACTCTTTATATCATTCAAGCAACCTACCCAATCTAAGAAGTCTATTTTTGGAGTGATAGAAGGGAATCTTCTCAAAGACATTATATCCTGAGAAGGCACAAAGATTGACTCAGAAAGAGTTAATTCCATCTAAGAGCTTACTCTACCCATAGTGAAATCTCTACCTATGGGATACCAAAATCCATAATCAAATGTCCCCTTGATATATCTAAATATTCTCTTCACCAACTAAATATGACTATCTTTTGGAGTTGAATGATATCTTGAAACCATACCTATTACATGCATGGTGTCTAGCCTCAATGCTATCAAATATAAAAGACTACCAATCATAGATGTATACAAAGATTTATCTACAACATGTGAATCTTCATCCTTGCTCACCTTATTTCTTATACTCATTAGTGTGCTAATTGGTGAAAAATCCTCAATACTAAATTTTTTCGACATTTCCTTGGCGTATTTACTTTGAGATAGGAAAATTCCTTTATTTGACTAAAATATTTGTAATCCTAAGAAAAGTGACAATTCTCCAAGCATAGACATCTCATATTGTTTTTGCATACTATCAAAATATTCCTTTTTCATCTTTTCAATGTTTCCTCCAAAAATTAGGTCATCAACATATACCATAACAATCAATTGATACTCACCTACTATTTTTATGTAGAGATTATTGTTAGTAAATCCTCTCTTGAATCCTTGATCCTGCAGGTGCTTATCAATTCTTGCATACCAAGCTCTGGGAGCTTATTTCAATCCATATAGTGATTTCTTCAATCTACATACATGTATACTAATATTTGAGAGAATAAATTCCTCAAGTTGCTCAATGTAGACCTCTTCTTCTAGATTCTCGTTTAGGAAGGTAAATTTGACATCCATTTGAAACACTTTGAAATTTTTACACACTACATATGAAAGAAACATTCTAATAGCCTCTAGCCTAGCCATTGGTGCAAAATTTTCCTCAAAAGTTATGTCCTTAATATGAGCATATCCTTTACATACTAAGATTGCTTTATTCTTGGTCACTTCTCCATTTTCATTTAACTTATTTCTATAAACCCATTTTGTTACTATCACATTGTGATCTTTTGGTCTAGGCATTAATTCCAAATTATCATTCTATTCTATCTAATTTAAATTTTTCATCCATTTCCTTAACTCAATGCTTATCATGTCTAACTTTTGAAAACATTCTAGGCTAAATTTTGGATAACAAAGAGAAATTAACTTGCTCATATTCACTTACCATCATTCTTCTAGTGTGAATTATTTCATTTATGTCCCTAATGATGTCACTTTCATTATAATTTCTCTAGAAATATTTGGATGGGGTTTTGTGTCTTTTTTCTCCTTCTTCTCATCTTCATCTAATTATTCAAAGTCTTCCTCTTCAATGATTTTAGGAATGTCTACTAGATCACTAATTCTTTGTGTTCAATCTTTTTCTATCCTGACACTTTCACTTTCAAATATTTTATTGGTTCTTTTATTATAAAATTTATAAGCATTAATTTTTTAAGAATAATCAAAAAATATACCTTCATCTGCTCTAGATTCAAACTTACCAAGTTTTTCATTAGTTTTCTTTATGGAGCATCTACTATAAAAAACTCTTAATATTGGTTTGTCTTTCCATATCTCATAAGGAGTCTTTTTAGTTTTGATGCTCAATAATCCTCTATTCTAAATATACACTACTATAGCAACTGTCTCTCTCAAATATTTATCTCGTATCTTATATTCATTTAGCATTGTCCTTGCCATCTCTTAAACTATTTGGTTTCTCTATTCAACTACTCCATTTTGTTGTGGAGTTTTGGCTCCTTAATAATGTCTTTTTATTCCATGATCTTCACAAAACTCAATAAATTGATCTAACATGAATTCTTCTCCTCGATCTGATCTTAGACACTTAATCTTCAAACTGGTTTCATTCTCAACTAATGCTTTGAATGCTTTGAAATGTTTGGAAGATTCTAAGTTTTTATTTAAAAATATTACTCAAGCCATATATGAAAAATAATCAATAAGAAACATGAAATATTTCTCACCTTGAGTACTTTGTATTCTCATAGGTCCACAAAAATCAGTGTAAGCAAGCTCTAACATCTGAGTGGTCAAGTACTCTTTTTTTTGAAATAACTTTTGGCCTACTTCCCATGTTGACAAGGTTCATAAAGTGTGTTAGACGGATTTGTAATATTTAGAATATTTTTCACTGCTTGCTTCTTGTTGATGTTGACAAGATTGTCAAAATTTATGTGTCCCATTCACTTGTGCTATAGCCAACTTTCTTCAATCTTAATCAAATATCTTTAACCTTTGATGTTTGATATCATATACAAATTATTGCATATTCTCTTAGCATCTGTAACTAACACATCTAAATCTTTTCTCCTAATTTGACAACCTTCTACATAAAACATTAGTGTGTGCCCTTGATCACACATTTGACTTACACTCAAAATATTATTCTTAAGACCTTCTACATACAAAACACTTTTACTTTAGTTCTACCATTATCCAAAATTAGTATACCTTTTCTATAAATTCTAGAAGTAGTATTATCTTTGAATTTCACTATGCCACTATTGATTTTATTCAAGGTTATGAGCTTGATCTTATCTCCTATCATGTGCCTTGAACATCCACTATCAATAAACCATTTCTTTTCTTCATTTATTTCATGCAAAGCTATCTATACCAACATATACTTTTTAGGTTGTCTATTCTACCATGAACCTATCGAAACATTTTTCTTGATGAATGCAGCCTTCAAACTATGGTCCTTCTTGACTGACTCTAGCACCCTTCTACAATACCAAGCTATGTGTCCAAAGTTATTTCACTTGTAATATATTATGGCCTCTTCATTAAATCCTGATAGAGGAGCAAAAGAGTTGTGACTTTTGCTTGAATCTACATGAGTTTCCTTCTCCTTATTTCTAAAATTGTTAGTTCTTTTTTAACATTCTATTTTTTTATGACCATATCCATTACAATAAAAATAGTAACCATAAAAATAGGACATGTTTGTGTATCTCTGACCTGATTACCTTTTGTAGCTCTATTCCTTCTAGTCTTCTTTTTTTGAGATGTCATATGTATTCTTAATTTCTTCCTTTTTTATTTCCTGTTTTGTAAGAGCTTCACCATAAATCTTTCCTTTTTTTGTTAAACTTGTCTATGGCTTCCCCTTTCTCTTTTTCAAATCTGATACCTATCTTATTTGACATTGGTCTTTGACTTTCTAATATCTTATTCAACACATTAGTGTTATTCTCAAATTTTGAATCATTAGTTGCTCTATCATTGATTACTTTATTTGTTTTCTCAAGATCTACTTTTAAAGAAACAATTTCAATAACATACCTTTTACATTTTTCACTTAATTTTTTTAATTGTGTTTTTACATATTTTTCATTCTTATTGGCTTCTTCAAAGTGTTCTTGTATATCTTCAATTATTTTATTTGACTCTTTTTCATTTTTATTGATCTGGAGCTTTAATATTTGATTCTTCTTCTCAAGATCTTTTAACTCTTCTAAGGCAAAAATGAGTTCTCCTTCGAGATTCACTTCAGCTTCATCCTATTCTTCTTCTTGATCATCTATACTTTTTCTTATAGAGGCATCTTCATGTATGGCCATGAATAGAATCTCTTCTTCTTTTGAATAATTGGCTCCACTATCTTTGGCTGAGCTAGGATCTCTAGAATATAAACTTTTCTTGTTGAATCATTTCTTAATTTTTCATTTGAAATTCTTCTTGTATGTATACTTTCCTTCTTCATTGTCACCATTACCCTTATATGGGTAGTTAGCTATAAAATATCCAATATTTCCACAATTAAAACATTTCAAAGGTAATTTTACTTGATATTTACCAATGCCTTTTTTTGTCTTGTGAATGAATATAGCTCCATTTCCATCTTCATCATCACTAGAATCACCACTTGATTCTTGAATCATGGCCTTCTCTTTCTTTGATGTCTTGAAAGTAGCTTCTCTCTTTGAGGGTTTCTCTTGTTTGTCCCACATATCATATGTCATAAGAATACCATGTAGGTCATCCGTCTTTAGCTTTGCTAAATTATTCATCTCTTCAATTTCCAAAAATTTTGCATCATATCTTCATGGTAGAGATCTCAAAACAATTTGTACCATGATTGATTCTTCTAAATTTTCTCCAAGACCTTGAATCTGATTAACTATTTGATGAACCTAAAAAATGTAACTTGCTATATTTTGTTCCTCTTCCATCTTCAAACTCTCAAACTATCTTCTAAAATTCTAAAGCTTATCTTTATGAACCTTTCCATCACCTTTGTAAATATTCTCAATCTTTAGCCAAGTTTTAGGAGCAAATTTACATTGCATAACTTTAACAAATTTTGAATCATATAAACCATATAAAATAGTATTTAAATCTTTATCATTATTTTCACTTGCCTTATTTTCCACTGGAGTAGTTACAGATGTGTGTGGCTCTTCATATTCCTCCATTGCTTACCAAATGTCGAATCCAAGAGCCATCAAATAAGTCCTCATCCTTATGCTCCAAAAAATCATAATTTGTACCATAAAATAAAAGTTCCTTATATAGAAACCTTCATGTGATCCATCCATTGTGCTTTCCTTGATCTACCTTCAATTTTTAAAACTTTTTAAAAAAGGAACCTACTCTGATACCAATTGTTAAGCACAAAATATACTAAGAGGGGGGGATAAATCAGTATATTATATATCTTTTACTTAATTTGATTTATATTATTTAATAATTTAATCACACATTCAAGATAATTCATAAAAGTAAAATAATAACATGCACCACATGGGAGAGAGAGAGAGAGAGAGAGAGAGAGAGAGAGAGAGAGAGAGAGAGAGAGAGAGAGAGAGAGAGACCATATTTTTATGTGGAAAACCAAAGTGGGAAAAACCATAGAGAACAATCTCAAGAATAGGAATGAGCACCAACTCAGATTACAAAGTTTTCAAGCACCAACTTGCAGGATCATCAACCCATTTTTTGAGCAAGAACATAGAAACTATTTCTAAGCACCAACACACAAGAACCCCAACCCCTTGTAAATATTTTTGAGAACCAACCCATAGGAGCACCAACCCCTCTTGTGTATAAAACACAACTATCTCTCAATGTTGCTTACTCAACAAATGATATAACACTACAATATATCTTCATTTTATCTCCTCTAAAACAAATACAAACCATGCAATATCTTTCATATTACAAATGGCTTCTCAATATTTTATTTATATCTTTCCAAATAACCTTTGGAATTCACCATTTTTGACCCTTTAATCCTCATGGAAAATGGTGCCAAACTTGTATGACCCTTCGTATCATTGTATTTGAAAAGTCACATGGTGACCCTTCATAAGCAAATTCATCCTTTCCTCTTTTATATTTATATTTGTTATTTTTCATATTCCTTAAAGTTTTCCTTCATAAAAAATGTTCCATACCTTCCTTTGTCTTCACATGGTGACTCTTGGATTTCCTCAAGATGACTCTTTATGAAAAAATGCATCCCGTTCTTATTTTGTCTTTACCCCATGACTCTTTGACTTCTCTGTGGGCCCTCTTTTGACTTATGTGCAACCAAAAATATATTATTTAATATTAAATAAATATTAACACACATTATCCAATATATGAATATTAACAACACCATTAGATACAATGGGGCCTTTATGACTAATGTTAGACCTTTGACATCAATGACAATATTTCCAACATGTGGATCACAACTACACTTAGGTTTGGTGGGTGAAAAGGGATAAATATCAATTAAAGTAAACTAACCTAAGATAAGTGATAAACCAAATAGATTTATGACTTCTAACCATATGCATGTTACACTTGAAACCAAGAGACTAACCAAAAATACACTCCTTCAATATGCATCTTCTCACATCAATGTTACATAATGAGGTTATGGATGAATATGCAAATATAGGAAAACTAGAAAAGAGGCCTTGAATTTCACTAATTAAAATACTAACTCACTAAATTATTGATATTTCGTTGAACACTTCACATGCCCTATAAGAAGAATCTTTTTAACTGTAAATAGTATTCAAGAATGAGACAACATGCCAAGGAATCCATAGTATTCAATAATAAATATTCATCATCCAAGTATAACACAATTATGAAAAATCATGAATAAGTAAAAATTAAGTAGTCTTATTGATCAAAAGGTATCCAAATGAGTAGGTCTTCACCATACTTAGGTGGATCATAAGTTACAATGGCTAAAATTGCTAGTTCTAATACAAATTGAGAGAGAGAGGATAATAGATAATTCCAAGGGTCACAAGGAAACATAACAAGCTGAGAAATTAGTTAATTATGCATGAGAAGAGGATATGGGATGAACCATGTAAGGTTACTAGCCTAAATTTCCATATAATTCATCAAACTCTTACAAAGTGGCATAAAACTCCTTGTCTTGGCTCAAAACATTATCTTCATCAATTGGACTTATTTGAATGGAAATAAGGGGAAGGCTATCATACATTCCTCTCCATGTATTGGTTTTATCCTAGACATATGAAACCTTCCCAAAATAGAATATCATAATCTCTACAAAAAAACCTTCTTCATGTACCATGCACATTTGTCTTCAAATTTGGATTTATCTGCTCATTAAAATCAATGGTATGGAGAGGGGGATAATTATCAATACCCTATATGGCCTTATAATCATTAGGAACACCTTATAATTACCCCACTTTAAGATCTCCACCTTTCTCACTAGCTTGTCCATTGGGTCAATTATTATTGGCTAAGGTGAAATCTATTATTTTCACACTTATAAGATTTTATAAGGCATGAAATGAACATGGGTAGTTAACACAAGTTTAAATTTTCCTTCTAGATTTGATTTCATCTTTTGACTCCTTCTAAAACCTTTTAAAAAAAAAATGGTCAAAAATACCTTGTTTACCCATTGTCCATATAATTAAGTAAACCAAAAAGCATGGGATGGATATTTAGTGAGTCCTTTAAAATTTAAAATAGTTTTCATGGTCAAAATATGCCACCAAAATTCATCTCTAGCTTCATTTCCATAAATTGGTCACTGGCAAGGGTTTGTAAGGATTTTAGCTTGTTTTCACTCTTAAGGTTCATTCATAAAGATATAATGGCTAACTTAAAAAAAAATTACACAATTTAATTGTTCAATACCTTCATCAACATCCATAAAATTATTTGGTTCCCATGCAAAGCATCAATAAAAATGTGAGTATTCAACTTCTCATATTGAGCTCCTTCTTTCACCCTAACAAGCCTAAATTATCGTAAAATCTAGAAATGGATTTCTATGTGGTTTATTTTATTCCTAATGGTTTATAAATTTTTTTATTGACCCTAATAAAATTACCAAATGCTTTTGAATTGTTTTCCTAGGTTGGAAAGGTAGTTGGCATCTAATTTGGATATAGGCCTAAACCTTTCTTCATAGGCCTGAGTTGGTTCAAGACCCAAAATGACCTTATCATGACTTTTTCTTCATTAAAATAGATTAAAAAAAACATATAATAATATCTCATATATATTATAAATCAAGTTGGAATTCATATTTCATGCTATAAATGGAAGTGGTTCTCCTTTTGGGTTCTAGGCCTTAAATCTACCTACTAGGCCTACTTGAAAACCTGATGGTCTACGACACCTTATATGGTTTCATGATAATTATCATGATTTATAACTACTTAATATAGTTATTTAAACTCCAAAAACATTATTTAATGGTTAACTCAACCATTGGTTCTTCTAATCAGTCACTTTCTTCAAAACCTATTAGCTTTACTCATAAGGGAAGTACCCCCTGTCTGAGACAAAATAGGAGTACTTCCCATATTATCTCAAGAATAATGAATATTTTAGGAATTTTTTATGTTTTAATTATCTCCCATACCCAAATTAATCCTTACATTATGTCATTTAATCCTTGAAAAGGACCTAAAACCCAAAATAGACCATGCAAAGGAAAACTATGTATGCAGGATTTCATAAGGACTATGTTATTCTATTTTGAGCTCATTATATTCTAAAAATACATCATGATAGTTCCATGATGTTTATATATATTATTATTAATATTCTCTCAATCTCTCTTTTAACTTCAAATATCAATGATCCTTTCTATACACCCTGCTCAGTTAAAATTAGGTTTCTTGTTCAACTATGTTTCCACTTGGTAATACCCCTATATGTAGAGTTTTATATGAACTAGGCCTTAAATAAAAATTTTAAAACCTTAATTTAATCATCCATATTCATTTAACTATGATTATTTTCATCCCTTGATGTTTGAATGACACTAGCAATTAGAAACATCACCTCATACTACTCACTGTCAACATAGTCATTTATAATGGATGTAGGTGTACATTAGGGTCATAAGTGGTATAAATAGGAATTTTATCATTTAAAAGTGTTTATATTGGTGATAAATACCTTTATTTAATTTTTATAGGTTCAATTCATTAGTCCAAACTACCTGTACCCTTCATACACACTTGGAATTCACTCAACTAGGCTCTTTCTATCCTTATTATTAAAACCCTACCTTTTTCTTATTCATGTAGGTGATAATAGCATAGTTTAATCTAAAAATAAGTCTTAAAAACCTTAATTAACTAATTTATATTCATTTATTTTTTTTTGGACCATTTTTTTCATCTTAGAGATATGAGCACTTCAAGAAACTAGTTTGCTTGCTCCCTGCCTGAATATGTTGCTTCTTTGGGACCCTAATTTTAGGTGTACATTAGCTTCAACTAAGCTTGGCCATAGTGTTTATAATACATAATTTAATCATTTAGGTCATAAATTAAACATTTATGATTGAATTCAACTTGAAGGTATTTAAACACTTCTTGGACACCATCTATTCACCCACTATCTATATACCCTACTCTACGTGGATGTTAAGGTTATTGTACGAGGTGTAGGTCTATGTGGGAAGAAAAAAAAAGTCTCATTCCTTATGATGATAATTTTGACCATATATTCTACTTGACTATTTGGAAACACTCCACCTTTATTTCATTTTATATGTTTGTAACTCTTATATGGAGAAAGGTCTCATTGTAACTCATAACTATAGATAGCACTGCATGTATTCAATTTTTTTAAGGGAAACTTGAGGGATTTTGAAAACTATCCTCTGTTATTCAAACATCACTTTTATTTTGATATTTTGTATTCCTATGTGAGATATTGAATATAAATATACCTATAGGTCTTTGGACTCTATACAAACTTGTATGGGAAACCTAAAAAATGGACTTGGACCTCTATTTTCGTAGTTTTGGGAACATGATCCTATAACTCAATCTTTGACCCCTTGAATATGGTTTTTAACTCTATTTTCCAATTTTATCCCTTAAAAAGGGGGATTTATGATGTTTTATTCACACTAGGACCTGAAGGAGGGTTTTAACATAAATTCCAACACCTCATAATGTTTCCTTAACTCTTTGTTAGCACCTATAGGTAGATTGTGTTTTGAAGGTATAGGCAACAAGGTGAATAGTAGGTAGTGCACATTACCTTTGATCCTTTTATGAGTTACAAAATTAGATCCATGATTCCAAACACACTCTTCATGCATCAAAGAGCTTGAAATAACCACTAAAACTCTTTCTTGAGCATGAAATCATCTCAAGAAGCTCTTGTAAATTCACTTTAATGACTACGTAACTGTAAATGTTTTACATGACTTGTATACCCATGGATATTTATTGGATAATGAATTTTTAAAGGTTTAATGGAATAATATCACATTGAAAACATGAAAATATACCTATTATAACCCTTTGAATATATTTTCAAAGTATGAAGATTTAGAAATAGTGGAAACATACCTATCATCCCACATAAGACTAGTGTGCAAACCCAAGATTATTTTCCTATAAAAACACATTGAAATATGAAAACATGCATGTTAAAAATTATAAGGGAGAGTAAACATCCTATGGAACCGAAATCATCCACTGATTTATTCAAAAATTCCCAAAAAAGAGTGAAACCTATAGGGTACACATATTTGTAAATAGAAAAACATAGTCAAATTCATGAGGATGCTTTATGAAGCATAGGAAACCATTATTAAAAATACTTATATTCAAATTAATGTATTTGAGTGTACTATAATCTCCCCAAGGTGATTAAGTTTAAAACTCTTGAGCTATCCATACTAAGCGCAACCCTGAAGGTCACTTCTACTTGCCAAGTAGATTGAAAAAGGAACAAAATGGTTTTGCACCAAAAATGGCACTTTCAGAGCAACAAAACAAGTGTAAATGAGATTTGGGAAGTTTTAGAGACATTCCATGTGGCACACTCTCCCATGGGCTATATAAGTGACATTTTCTTCTCTTTTCCTAAGAAAATTACCTTTCCTTCTAATGAATATGCCACTTTTAGTTACCAATAGTTGATTAGGACATCTTAAGACACATGTTATGTGACATCACATTTTAACACCTTCACATTTCCCAAAAAATCTAGACAAGTCATTAAATGCACCTTTTTTGACCTCAAAATGACCCAAAATGACTAAAAGGATTAAATTGACTAAGGACCAAGGCCATTAAAACATCAAATGACCTTAATAAACCTATGAAACACTTTACGAAATCTATATTACACCCCTAAAAAACACAAAAGTTATGTTTTTACCTAAAGGTTCCCCAATTTGACCTAAATACATATGTGCCCCAAGGCATAATAAATATGGTCTTTTATCTCTCAGATTCCTTCACCACAACCTGGTTATATCCTAAAAAACCATCTAATGTGGATAAAAATTTCCTATCTAGTAACACTTTGCATCAAGTTGTCCATATTGGGTAGGGGATAATTGTGCTTCAAATAAGCCTTATTCAAATTTAGAAAATCCACACACAAGTGGATGTCATCATTCTTCTTCTATATAGGTATTAATTTCACCACCCATGATGAATACTTGATGGGATGAATGTTCCCACCATCCTTTATCTTCTTTAACTAATGTTCCATCTTCATGGCCAAGATGGGGTTAATAGGTCTTTATTTCTACCTAAAAGGCTTGCTATTAGGCTATAATGGGATGACATGTTAAAACAAGTATTCCTTATGCACATTCAATTCAAAATAAGACCATTTTAAATAGTCCTAATACTTCTTTAATAGCTACATCTATACTCACTTCTTAGTGGCACTCAAGTTATTACCGAACCAAACCTTTCTTGGATTCTCATGAGAACACAAATTACGCTCAGTTATATCTTTTGAAATAAATGAGTCTTGATTTTCAATTTTATCATCTCCAACAAAATATGATTCTAAACTTACCAATCCCCTTAGGAGTGTGTTTATCTTCAGCTCAATAATATCCTTCTGAAACAAGGTTTGCTTCCCATCACAAACCTAAACCATGAATTCCAAGTCTATGAGTTGATCATGGAATTCAACTTCACAATTCCAAAACCTCTTAATCTATTCATCATCATCAAACACTTGCCAAAGTTTGATATTGTCTAGGATTGAAGGCCTAATAAGCACCTCCACTTGACACTGATAGTGAGAGATTTGTTTTTCAATATCAAATTGATCACCTAACCCTAAAAATTTTTTAACTTCCTCATTGAAACTTCTATCATGATAATAAATGTTGAATTGATCAAAGAATTCAAGAAAATCTCAAACAATAATCTGATATTATTTCAACCTTTTATTTTTGGTGTCATAAGCATTATAGACATGTTTAACCACTAACTCAGTATCACCCTTTACAACCAATATTCTAATTCCATGTTCATGGGAAATCCATAAACCAAACAAGAGTGCCTCATAATCATTAGTATTGTTTATCCACTCAAAGGATAGCTGTAAGGAAAACATAAAATATTTACCATTGGGGGCATATCAGATAACCACAGATCCATTTCCAATATTGGAGCAAGCCCCATCAAAACACATCTTCTAAACTTTACCTTCACTGTTAGGTTCAACATCAAGAACACTAGGTTGTTCATCAACATCAACATTCCTAACAAAGTTTCCCAATTGCACATCCATTTACAATAATTCATTTATATCATGCTTTAGATCTTTGAGGAAATGTAGCATCTTTGGCTCTCTATAAATTTTTACCATCTTACCCTCCAATAGAATGGTGGCATAAGACAAGTCCATTTATACACTTCCACCAATGATGACAACCCATTTTTATGACAACAACATCCCCCACTGATGTGGGCCATCCATAACTACCACATCCATATTCAAATACTTACCTAGATGTACTACCAACTACACTACTAACCCTTTGACTTGTCCAAAAATTGGTTCTTCTCATGAATCCATGGCATAAAACTTGCCAAAGGATAACTTAATTTTAACTCCAACCTCGTTAAGGACACCCAAGGTCACCACATTACAATAAGCTCTAAAATCAAACATGTAAATGTGAATAATCAAACCATTAATCAATAGGGTTCTATAAAATGGATCCACATTCAGTGAAATTATTACCAATACAGTCCACAAATAAATCTCTCTAAGGTGGGTGAGCTCTATGTTAACATATTTCTTTCTTCAAATTGGGGATTGAACTGATGGCTGGGAGTGGGGGTTCCAGGAGTGTCACTCCTGCTGAAGCTTCTAGGTGGGATCAATCTGTGCTAGGAGTGAATTTTCAAGAGAAGGATACATTTTATGTTAGTGAGCACTCTAAGTTTAATAAAGTTAATGGCTGCCTCCCACATAGTCAAGATTGACCTGTGCTGGTTATCCCTCTAGAGATAGTAAAGGAAGATGTGGAATATCTAGTCTCCCATGCATTGATATGTAAGTTTCTTGGCATCCGAATTTCCTTATCAGCTTTCAAAGCCTGGGTTTACCATTCATGGTAGGTGGAAGGTGATTTTGATATTATGCTGGCTAGTAATAGCTACTTTATGGTGAATTTATCTTTTATGTCTAATCAAAATCAGATCTTTGAGGGAGGTTTTTATTTTTATGATCGTATTGGTCTTTTTATCAAGCCCTGGCATGCGAGGTTTAATTCGGCTGAGGATCTTCCATCTTGTGTTCCTATTTGGGTCTGCCTACCGAGACTTCCTTTGGAATTTTAGCATGAAGATATCCTACACCAGATTGCTACCATGCTTGTGACACCAACTACAATAGCGCATCAATCACTGGATAAAAAGGTTATTTCTTATGCCCGTATCTGTGTTGATATTGATTTAAATAATCCTTTGCTAGATTCTATGGAAATTTGTTTGGGCTCTTCTTCTTGGATCTAACAAATAGACTATGAATATATTCCCTTTCATTGTCGAATATGTCATGTGTATGGGAATTGGCAATGCCAATGCCCTCATGCTTCCAGAGGTATTGGTAGACCTGGTGAGCCAGCCAGTCCATGGACAACAAACAATGGTAAGGGGAATGGCCAATCTGGTCATACTGGAACTATGAATATCTAATCCGATAGTGCTGCAAAAGGGAAAGCTCACTTGAACACCTCATGTTTGAGGTAAGTCCCACCCAATTCTATTGGTCCTGATATGGATGGTTTTATCCCAGTTCGATGCCATGCTAAGGGACGAGGTCAGAAGCACACACATCTAGACTAGCAAGTGGAATCTGGGTTCAATCATTTTGAGGCTCTTGATAGTATGGCCATTAAAGAAGGCATTTCTATCACAGATCAGTGTGGGGTTCCTAATTTAGAAGAGAAGAGTTCTTTTCTTAACGGTTCCCAAGATATTGTTGTTCAATAGATCTTGGAGAACTCTCTTGGCCTTGAGTCCAGTGTCCTTGTGGTTTCTCCCACTTCACAAGACAAAGATGTCTGTTGGGTAGATTTGGTTATAAATGTGGGTGCCTCCAATAAATAAAAAGGGTCTTTTCCTGCTCTGGGCCTAATGCAAAGACTATTTAAGAAAGTCTCTTTTACTACTCCCTCTAGAGTTGGGCGCAAGGACCAAGATAAAATTAAACTCATAGGTGATTTATTGGTAGAGTTAGGGGTTGTCAAGACCTTGGATGAACATTTTCCTCACTCTACTCAATGATTATTCTATCATGGAATATGAGGGGGTTGAATACCACCCCTAAGAAAAAAGCTATGCATAAATTGGTGATTGATCATTCTCTATATATTAATTGTATTCAGGAGACCAAACTTTCTATGGACTCCTTGTTTACTTGTGTTCTTAATATCTGGTTTCTAGGTCAATGTCAGTGTGTTGGTGCCTTGGGGAGCTCTAGGGGTCTGGCCATGTGTTGGGATCCTAGGAAAGTTATGCCACTTCATTGGATGTCCTGCCTCTCCACTCTCTCAATGGTTGCTTCCTCTCTTGAAACTGGCAAGCTAATTTTGGTTACTATAGTATATGCTCCTATTGATCTCCCTAGTCAGCTCAAGCTCTGGGAACATATTCGATATGTCAGAAGCTGTCATCCTTTCTTGCCCTGGATTGTGTCTAGAGATTTCAACTCTGTTCTTAGCCTAGAGGAGAAAAGGGGTGGATTGGCTCATTTGGGTCCTTCTTCTGAGCTTCTTCAATAAAATATTGATCTTTTACATCTCTTTGATGTTAAACCTCTTAACGGACTCTTTACTTGGAACAATAGAAGGATTGGTAATGATACCATCTCTGAATGCCTGGATAGGTTCCTGGTATCTTGCTTTTGGCATTCTAGATCTATCTCTCTTGCATCTAAAATTCTTGATTGGAGAGGTTTTGACTGCTAGCCTATCAATCTCTGTACTATTTATATTACTATTCCCAAGAAGCCTCCATTTAAGTTTTAGTTGATGTGGCTTCGTGAATCCTCTCTCCATGACCTAATGGCTCACTGGTGGAGACAGGGAGGCCTTGCCTATGGCACTTCTATGTTTTCCTTCGCTAAAATACATCAATATGTTAAAAGGAAATTGAAGTACTAGAAAAAAAATTGTTTTGGTAATCTCCATTTTAGGAAGAAGAGGGCTCGAGACCATTTGGATGTTGTTACCAAGTAGATTCGGGATCTAGGTTTGTCTGAAGCTCTTCGCATTGTTGAATCTCAAGCTTCTACTGATTTAGCTGAGTGGGAACTTTGTGATGAAATTTATTGGAAACAGAAGGCTCAAATAGACTGGGTCTAGGAAGGGGAAAAAAACACCACTTTATTCCATAATTTTGTGTAGGCTCGATGCAATAGGAATTTCATTTCCTCTCTTGTTAATTCGGATGGGACACATCTATCCTCCTCTCAAGCTATATCCAGGGAAGCTGTTCGGTTTTATTCTACTCTCTTTTTAGATGATCTACCTCCAGCTGAGCTTGTAGAAAATACAGTCTTATCTTGTATTCCCTTAGTGGTGACACTGAAAATGAATGACTCTCTTATGCAGCCAATTGGTATGTCAAAACTGGAGGGGGTGGTCTTCAGCTTATGTAAAGGCAAAGCTCTGGGGCTTGATGGTTTCCCAGTTGAATTCTTTCAAGATTTCTGGGATATTATCAATCATGATCTTTTGGATGTGGTGTAGGAATCTTATTCCAACAAAGAAATGCTCTCGGCATTGAATGCTACTTTCTTAATCCTCATTCTGAAGAAGGAACAGGCTAATCAGCTAGATTTCTTTAGGCCCATTTCTCTTTGTAATGTCGTCTATAAAATCATTACTAAGCTCCTTACAAAGAGGCTTAAAGTTTGTCTCCCCATGGTTATCTCTGAGGAAGAAGGGGGTTTCGTTGTAGGCAAACAAATTTTGGATGGGGTGGTTATTGCCTCCAAGGCTATTCACTCTATGAGTACTTCTCAGGAACGTGCCATGTTCACTAAGTTTGATATAGCTAAGGCTTATGACAGAGTCAATTGGGGTTTCTTGCATAAAGTTCTTCTAGCTTTTGGCTTCAATCAGGCTTGGGTTAGTTGGGTTCTAAGTTGTGTTACTACTCCTTCCTTCTCGGTCCTTATTAATGGTGAACCCTCAGAGCGTTTTGGTGCTTCTAGAGGTCTTCACCAAGGAGATCCGCTCTCTCCTTACTTGTTTATCATTTTATCTAAGGGGCTTGGTCGACTTATCAAGTTTTTTGTATCTCATAATATGCTACATGGATGGCAATGGGGGAATGGATTACCAACTTTGACCCACCTCCAATTTGTTGATGATACAACCCTGGCAAGGAGAGCTTGGATTCATGAAGCTGAAGCTTTTCGGCTCACCTTAGACACTTATTTGGCTATTTTTGGGCAAAAAATTAATGATCACAAGTCCTCTATTTTTTTATTCAACACTCTTGAGCCTATCCAGTGGAGGATTGAGACTATCCTGAGGTTTCAGACTCAATCTCATCCTCTGACCTACTTAGGGATTCCTATTATGGTAGGAAGATAGCCTAGGCTTTTCTGGCAGAATTTTACTTGACAAAATAAGACAAATAGTTACTCATTGGACTCATAGGTGGCTCTCTACTATTGGCAGGGGTACACTTTTGCAATCTATGATTCAAGCACTTCCCATATATCATAGTATGGTTCAGGCTATCCCGGTGTATTTTCTTAAGGAATTTGATGCTCTTTCTCACCAATTTCTTTAGAGTGGTAATCTACAGAATAACAAATGGAGTCTTATTAAATAGGATATTATTTACCAGCCAAAAAAGGAAGGAGGCCTTGGCATGTGCTCTGCTATCTTGTGCAGTTAAGCTCTCACTACCAAACTCTATTGGCGCTGGCACTTCAGTCAATCTCACCTTTGGGCCCGTATCCTATCTTACAAGTATTATCCTAGCATCGACCCTTCTGATATTCATAGGCTTCCTCTTGAGGGAAAAGGGTCTATGGTGTGGAATACCCTCAAGCTTGGTGCTCATCTTGTGAAACACAGTCTCTTTTGGATCTACAATAGTGGCACTGTGGCCCTATTTTGGAGTGACTCCTAGGATGGGTTGCCTCCTCTCTTATCCTCTCATCCACACCTGTAGCCTCTTTGAGACTCTTTCCTTTCTACTAGGTGGAATACAGTGGCTCATTATAAGGAGGCCTTTAACTTGGGCACATCTATATGCTATCGATGGAATAATTCTTCCGATTGGCTATTAGGTGGCTCTTTGGAGGATCGGCTAGAGTTATCTCAGATTTTGGCTTCTAGAGGATGTAGCTCTTTGCAGGTACAGGATGTTTTGGCTTGGGAAGGAACTTCTTTTGGGAAATATTTTGTTTCTTTTGGGTACCTTGCATTGACAAAGCAACTTTTTGGTGAAGTGGAAATCTCTTGGTGGAAGAAAGTTTGGAATCGGTTTTCATGGCCCAAGCGTAATTTTTTCCTCTGGGTTCTAGTTTACAATAGGTGTCTTACTTGGGACAATATTTGTAAGCATGGCTTTTAGGGGCCATCCATATGTTTTTTATGCCACAGGAGTGAAGAAAATGCTTCTCACCTTTTCTTCCAATGTCCTTTCACCAAACAGATTTGGCACCTCTGGTGGAGTGTGTGGGGTTGCTCATGCTGGCATGTTTCCTCTCTGGCTGAATTCTGGGATCATTTGGGCCACCCTCCTTCAAAGGCTTCTTTTCTTTATATTTCTTGGTCCATTGGTCCTTCCCTTATTTTTTGGCATATATGGATTGAGAGAATAGGAGGATCATTCATGATGTGCACTTGGAGCTCAGGTTCTTGTGGGGGAAAATTCTTAATTCTCTTCATGAAACTCTCCAAGCTAAATGTGATGTGGGTGTTGGCTTAGACCTTATAGATTCTAGTATTTACTTTCACTTTTCCTTTGCTCTTCCCAATGATGCTCCCTTTGCTCCCCACACTTGCTTAGTGAATGACACTAGGTAGCACTCGCATCCTGTCAATCGTGTGGGGTATTGGACTCCTCCTATGGCTGTAATTCTTAAAATCAACACTGATGGTTCTTCTTATGGAAATCCAGGGTCAACTGGTATTGGGGGTTTTGGGCATGATAGTTCTGGTGATATTCAGTTTCTCTTCTCTATCTACAAGGGCTACCATACTAATAATCTCATGGAAGCTATGGCTATCTTGGTTGCAGTGCAACAGTGTTGTCTACATGGCTGGCACAGAATTATCTGTGAGATTGACTCATAGGTGGTTGTCAATTTATTAAACAAATGAAACTTTGTGAATGTGGATTGGCATTTGGTTGTAGTTATTTAATAGATACTACAACTATGTACTTCTTTGGATTTTGTGTCCTTTATGCACATTCCTTGCGAGTGGAATGGTTTGGCTGATTGTTTGGCTAAATGGGCCTCTGAGCATGGGCCACCTTGGAGCATTTTTGATCATACGATGCTTCCCATGAATTTATCTCAGAAGCTAATTCAACTTGTTGACCAGGATAAAGCTCTGTAATTTTCTTTGTTTTTGGTTTCACTTTCAATAAAATTTTTACCCCTCCTTTAGTTAAAAGAAATCTCTAAGGTGGGTTCAATAATGTCTATTTATTATTCATCATCATTTGGGAGTGTGTTGGGGTGAATAAATTTCATTTACATCTAAATTTTCACTAAATTTCAAGTATTCAAATTCCCTTTTCTCATCTTTAGGTATTCATAATAATTCAAAAAGTGGCATGGTGATATTCAATTAGCTCAAAACTTGGGCCATATCACACATGTTATATTGAGGAAGAGGTGTATTAGGTGGAAGGGTGAAAACACCTTCATTTGGAATACAATCACTTAATGTTTGAAATGGAATATGCTAGGATATATTATCATGTTTAACTACATTTTTCAAAAATGGATCTGTTTTAACATCATTCACACCCTTAGGGATACTGGATAAGATGGGCACTCTATTCTTGATTGAAGTACCTTTTGGATTAGCAACTTGGAAAATGGGTACTAGTTTGGATGAATTTTGGACTACTATAGTTTCCTTTAATTCCTTACTTGCATCCCCTACCCTTAGATTTATAAGGGTAGTGTCTTGAGGATCAACAGTTGGTTTCCTACTTCTCAAGTAGTATTCTTTCTCTTAGGCATCTATTGCATTAATTAGCATCTACCTATCCTCAACTAAAAAAATCCCCCCATCATATTTTGTAATCATCATTGATCTAAAAAAATTGAAATCATGAATGGGAACTTCATATGCTTGTGTCATATTAACATGACAAGAAAATTTGAGAGTTCAGACACATACCTTTTTTAATACACTCAAAAAATGATCAACATTGGTAGCACTTAATAATACTATGGAGGTAGATAACTTGCTTTAGGATACTTGATACTTAAACATCAAAATATCATCATCATCAAACTCAGACTTGGGATCATCCGCATCTTCATCAATTGGTTTAGTAGTATCACAAGGAGAATGGGGAAGGAAACACTTATCACACCAATCAATGTCAATGGCACAATTTACAACATTTACTTTAGTATTAAATGGATCAGGTGCTTACTTTCCATCCCCTTTATTCTAATTTCTCTATTCTTTCATCATGTGAAGGCCTCTTACCTTTATCATTATCCCAATTATGGAAAGCAGGCCTTCCTTGTGCTTGATTCAGATTTAGAGCTCTCTCCTAACTTTTAGACCCATGACGCAGCCTCTTCTTAGCCCTATCTAGCATTTAGGATATCTCTTTGATAGTGGAGGCCAAGTTTTTATTAGTCTCCTCAAGGTTAACATTCTTAGTAGAGTTCCCTTTTTCTAGATTAACCAATTTTACATCAGTGCACTTGTTCATGGGATTTCCCACAACCTTTATGTTATTTCCAATTTGGATGGCCATACAGAATGTTTATAGTAGGTTTATAGGATCCTTATCCTTTAAGTAGCATGTAACCTTCTTGTCAAAGGCATCATGGTATTTAATCAAGTATATTATATCACTAGACCAAATATTCTCAAGAAATCAAATCATCATCTTGTTGATCTATTTATTGAAGTCCTACACACACTCATTACTATTTTTTTTAATGTTTTCAAACTCGTCCAAAAGAAACCTATGATTGATCATTTCACCATATTTAATTTTGAAGACATTATCTATTTCTTCCCATTAATCAATGAATCCATGGGGAAGGGAATTAAACCCTTCACAAACATCTTCTTCCAGTATATGCACAAACAACTTGATGAAAACATCCTCATTCTCAACGTCATAATTTTTAATGATAATATGAAAGGATCTCAAGTTATGATCAACACTCATTACATTATTATTTTGAAATTTAGGAAGGTAGTTCCTTACTTCATTCTAGACTTTATTGGGATAGCCTTCCTTTTCATCAAAATTAATTGGACCTAAATCTATGAATTCTAAATGTAGGAAACTAAATCTCATCTTGATCCCTATGCCTCATGATTAGTTCAATCATGGGTTCAAGATCCAATGGTAAAGGGTAGTGAAGGGACGAGTGAGGTGGATTTGGCAGATCAAACTTAGGAGGAGATTCATTTGGTTAAGAAGGAGTTAGATAGTAAATGGGGTTGTAAGTTTTAAAAGTACTAAGAGAGATATGATAACCTTTAGTAATAAGAAGTTCAACAAAAAATTCAAGATTATCATAATATTCACACCCCAAACACTCTTTAGCAACTAAACTTTTCCCTTCAATTGGAATCCAAACTTGTCTCATTTTTTCATGAATACTTAAGGGTGAGACAAGTTATTTTGATGAGTCACCTTCAAAGTATGATCTCAATCCTTCCAAATTTACAAGTAAGAAAACACTCAAAGCTGAAACTTAAGAAAGATATTCAAAATAGGCATCGATCTTCCTTGAAACTAGATAATAAACTTAGAATTAACATTAGAATAAAAATCATATAATATATTAGTTAACAAACAGGTTGTGTTACATGTTGAAATTAAACTTTACTAAATATTATTGATGAGATAGAAAGCAAAGACATTGAAAATTTTAGACTTATGTTCAAAAGGGGAAATCACCTTCCAACATGCACAAGTTAATAGCTCTTCGCAATAAATTTAGTAGAACTCAATTATCAAATCTTTTAAATTTATGACTACTTGCCCTATAGATTTATACTATTGTTGATTTTTTGAAGTAGTTGAGCAATCTCAAATAACCTTGATTTTCAAACTCATGAAATAATACAAACAAACTCTGTCTGAAATTATATTTGAAATTACATGCATAAAATATTCCAAAGCAGAGAACTCAATAACCTAAAATTTTATAATCAACTCTTTGTAAGATTCCCTAGTAAGATGGGCAAAAGGAAATTTCCTCTGCATTGGTCCCAATTGAGTTTTTGTTCCTAGTTGTACACTTCTTTTACTTGACCTTACACACTTGAGAAAAATGGCAAACATTGATGATAAACCCATTAATATGTCATTAGAGCTGAGAAAGGGTTTTGAAAATGGGTGAACCAGACACAAATAATGATTGGGAGGTACCAACAGAGAGTATGACCAATTCCCTACTACTTCTAGCTCTACTTGAACCAAGGTGAGACGACTTAAGGGGTAGCTTACTCAAATGGAGTCATACTGGAATTCAATCTCCATGGGGATTATTAGCAAAAGGAACCCAAATATGACCAAGGCATAACAAAACATATTCACTCCACCCAAGAAGGGTTGTCACATGGGATGAATAAATTCTCTAGGTCACTTACAAGCTACTTAAGATAGATGGGGATGTGCTTGCAACCTTCATTTTTAAGGAAATATTTCAGTGATTGTATTTAAAACACAAAACATAGACAAATTCTATTAATTCAATATTTATGAATATATAGACAAATTAAACTTAAAATATGCAACAACTACATTATTTGTAGGGTAGAATAGGGTAGGATAGTTAGATAGTTATTAAAGAGTGGTGTGCTAGTGGTTTTTAAACAACAAGGATTCTTTCAACATTAATAACATTATTCCTTTGGAAAGTTTTTAGAAAATACATATGCAAGATAAGGGAAATATGAGGAGTGGTTTCCTTTTATTGGTGCTGATATAATGCAAATACCCAAATGATTCTTGAGAAACTAGAGCACACATTGTAACTAGAATTTCAAATACTTTTTCCTATTAAATTCATATATCTAGGGTACCCTAAAGTGTTATTTAACAACATATTTTCAAATTAAACTATATAAAGGGTTCATAATCCAGATCTAAGCTCAAGATGACAACTGGTAATGAGAATAATACCAAATATCTAATCAAAAATATCTACAGAACATATTATTGCACTTCATCAAAAGGAAATTGTAAAAACCACTAGTATTCTCATCAACTTTGCAAATAAACCTTACATACATCATTTTATATAATGTTGACATGGATACAAGCATGGTGAGTATGCTTTTTTGACAAAGAATAAATAAACATGCTCT
The DNA here is from genome assembly GCA_037957365.1 of Torreya grandis. NCBI lineage: Eukaryota > Viridiplantae > Streptophyta > Pinopsida > Cupressales > Taxaceae > Torreya > Torreya grandis. Next base: position 54,361 of record JARHVA010009467.1, on the reverse strand, counting down.
CAATGATTGCTAATGGATGTTCATTTACAACCACCTTAGTAAGGGAGATAATACTTAAACACAACAATAGATACCAGATTTTTAAAGAACCTAGACTTAGCAAAAAATCAACCAATAATAACCTTAGAATAGAGGACAATCCCTCTATTTATACATGTTTTACCACTTTCTGAAATCCAGGAATGTGGGTAGTAATTTACAATATTGAAAAAATGTAGTCAAAATTCAAAGTTATGTGAAGATGCTCCCGCTAGAAAATGCTCCTTGCCATATCAAGAATATTCATCCCTTTGCATGAAAAATCATTATTTTAACTACCTCTAAAAGTAATGATGAATATTTTTAACAAACCCTTTGATTTCATGGTTATAAATTCATTTTACTCTAGCTATAAGGAGAATATTTCCCTTTGGATCCAAACAATATCTTTGTCTTCTTTTGCAATTGACTTGGACATGCCTTTGACCACTCATTTGTAAATCTAGAATCTTCTTGAGAGTTGTCCTTACTTTTATGCATGCAAAAGAACAATCCCTTCCTTGTGATGATGGCATTTGACCATGCCATATTCATGGCCATTTTAAAAATATTCTTTGGAATGGCTCACCTTGATCTTGAAAACTTGCAACTTTTCTCCCATGGAGGTGTTTGAATAAGAAAAATAATGGAAAATTCAAAACTTAGGTTATTTTTACCTTTTTTTTTTGGCTATAACTTGATTTTTCTACATTTTTGTTTCACATTTGCTTTTTCCACAATTTGACTTTTTAGGGTTGTCTTCACAATTTTTAATCCATAAATGCATTATTTTTCATTTTTTAGCCTTTTGGGCAAATTCTTGTCCCTTTGAAAATTTTCACTTTCCCTTGTTTTTAGGTAAATTTTGGTCCCATTTACAATTTTACAATTGTCTCTATATTGGGTAAATCCAAAACTCAACAATAATTTTTCAATTTACAAATTACAAAATTGCACTTTGTAGTTATTATTTTGGATCCAGTTCTACATCTCTTTTGCTTAGCCTTGCATACTTTATAAAAATGAAAAATGTCGCTGACAAACCCACTAATATGTAATTATATACAAGGAAAGGTTTAGCACAAAGATGGACTAGACATATATAATGATTGGGAGGCACTGATAGAGGGTATAGTTAGCTCCCTACTACTTCTGGCTCTACCTGAACCAAGGTGAGATGATCTAATTGGTATATTGATCACATGGAGTGTTACTATAATTCAACCTCCATGGGGATTTTTGGGACAAGGAAACACAAATATGACCATGGCTTAACCAAACCTATTCACTCTACCTAGGAAGGGTTATCACATGGAACGAACAAATGCTCTATGTCACATACAAGTTACTGAAGACAAATGTAGATGTGATTGTAAATTTTATTCTAAAGAATTTTCAATAATTTTGGTCAAATAAGATATTATAATTATATTATTTAAAGCATAAAATACAAACACATGTTAAGTAGGCAAGATTTATATAATTGCAAGCAAATTACACAAAATATTCAACATGGTGTATTATTTGTAGGGTGTATTATTTCAAAATTCATGACACTATTCCTTTTCAAATATGTATAAAACTTAAATAAAATATAAAGGGAACTACCAGGAATAATTAACATTTAATGGTGACAATGAAATGTAAATACCCAAATTATTCTTGAGAAACTAGAACATAAAATGCACATAGAATATTAGATACTTTTTCTTATTTAATTCATTAACATAGGGTTCCCTAAAAATATATTTAGCAACAAATTTACAAACACAATGTAGAAATGGTTTTTATAGCCTAAATCTGGGCCCAAGATGACAACCAATAATGAGCATCAAACTAGATATCTAATAAAAAACATTTACAAAACATATTACTTATCTTCATCAAAATAAAATAGTAAAAACTAAAATCATTTTCTTCAACTTTGTAAATAAATATTACATCTATCAATTTTCTAGAATGTTTCCATGGGAACAAGCATGGTGAGTTTGCTCCATTTTGGATAGGGTAGAAATATAAACATGCTCTTGGAGCTTGGTAATGGCTATATATTTGTAACCACCTTAGCAAGAGAGCCAATACACATACACAACAAGGATCTAAATTTTTTAAAGAGCCTAAGACTTGGAGATAAAAACAACAACCAACAAAAAAAATAGAATAGAAGATAAGCCCTCTATTTATACATTTTTACCATTTTTTGTAATCTTAGGAATGTGGGTAGTAATTTTCAATATTGGAAAATTATAGTAAACACTCAAATTTTCACCAAGATGATCTCATCTAGAAATATCTCCTTACCATTCCTAGAATCTTCAAACCTTTGCATGAAAAATCATTATTATAACTTCCTCTACAAGTAATGATGAATATTTTCAACAAACCCTTTGATTTCTTGGCTGAAAATGCATTTTACATAAGCTGGAAGGAAAATAATCACCTTTGGAGCCAAACAATATCTTTCTCTTCTTGTGAAATTGCCTTAGACATGCCTTTGACATGATTTTGATCACTCATTTATAAATCCAAATTCTTTTTGATAGATTCCCTTCTTCTTACGTATGCCAAAGAGCAACCCCTACCTTGTGATGATAGAATTGAACACTTCATATCCTCATCTATTTGAAAAATATTCTTTGGAAAGGCCCACCTTGATCTTGCAAACATGAAACATTTCTCCCTTGGAGGTGTTTGAACAAGCAAAATAATGAAAAATTTAAAACTTAGGTTATTTTTACCTTTGTCCTTTTTGACTCCAACTTGATTTTTTCACATTTTATTTTTTCACAATTTGATATTTTAGGGTTGCCTCCACATTTTTTTAATGCATAAATGCATTGATTTTCACTTTTTGGCCTTTTTTGGAAATTATGGTCCCTTTTGTAAATTTGCATTTTTCTTTTTATTTAGGAAAATTCTGGTCCCATTTGTAGGTTTGCAATTATTTTTGTATTTGGAAAATCTAGAACTCAACAATAGTTTTACAATTTGTAAATTATATAATTGAAATTTTCAATTGTAGTTCCCCTAAAAAGTTCCCTTAGGAAAATAGGAACTCCAACTTCAATTTGCAATTTTCAAATTTTTAAAGTACAATTTGTAGTTGAAATTCCCCTAAAAAGTTTCCTTAGGGAAATGGGAACTCCAACTACAATTTGCAATTTGAAAATTTTTAAATTTCAATTCGTAGTTGTAATTCTCCTCAAAATTTCCCTTAGATAAAAGGTAACTATGACTGTAATTTTTAATTTTCAAATTTGCAAATTGAAATTTTCAGTTGCAATTCCCCTAAAACATTTCCTTAGGGAAATTAAAACTCCAACTATAATTTAGAATTTGCAAATTTTGAAAATTAAATTGGCCTTGCAATTTCCCATTTAAACTAAGACCTATTATTTATTGATGTTGAATAGCGGGTTTGCGAGATCCAAGTATAATTTGCACATTTTCAAAATTGAAAAATTACATTCTTCCTACAAATCTCCCTGAAGCTCCTCCTAAGTTGACTTTTTCCTTCACTATCTTTGACCAATGGGATTGGGAGAGTTGACTACACTTTTCAAGTTACATTTTGAAGACTTGCATTTTATAAGTTGCTTCTCCCACAAAAATCTCCCAGGGTCTTTTGGAGCCTCATCTACAATTCTTTTGAAACTTTCCATTTTTTTACTTTTACCCTACTTCATTCCTCTAACCTGGTTCAATAAAATACCATGTAGAATATATTTCTAGAAGATAAGATTTTCATTGTATGATGCTTCAACACAACAATCTATCGTTTGCACATAATGAGATACCACATCAAATATAATATATAATGGTACTACATGAATTGTTGTTGGCATACAAAACATCAATCTTAATAGATTGGGGTGATGATATATTAATCCTAACATATTATTGATATACATAACCTTATTTATATTTGATCATATAGAGCTAATAAATAAATTAAGTATTTGATCCCTATTTCTTCTTCTAGAATCTCATAAATTTTACGTTAAACATCTCAAGTAACTGAAGCTCTAAATTTGGGTTGGATAGCTCTACCTTTATCTTAATTTATCTAAGGACATTAACAACTGTACTATGTCTAGGTAGTGTTATAACATGCACAAACACTTCATGTTTCATTACATGATGAAAAGTGACCTTCAAATATTTCAACCCTTGTATCTCTAAAAGAGGTATATCCAAAACTTCATAATATAAAATATCAAAAGTTTTATTGTAAATGAACAATCTATTGATTACGCATTTACTCTAAAAATGAGAGGATATGTGGATATCTAAATCATTCATCCTTATTAGGTGAAGAGCCCTCTAAAATCAAATAATGTTCCCATCTTCAAGTTGGCTACTAAAAAATGGAATTATCTTATTAATACACACAAATTATACAAGGTTCAAGCTTTATTTCCTCATATTACTCTAGTTCAGTATTTGGGCAAAAACTAGTGATGTCGTTCGCATTCATCATACTATTTGTTGGTTTGCCTCTATCCTTCTCATAAATCTAGCCAAGATGACTCAAAATTTCTATCTATGGATCATAAAGATTGAAAAAAAAGAATATCATACTTTTTCTTTTTAGGTAATGGAAGGGGACAAATATCCAAACCATACTCTATTTTTAAAAATAGCTTCATCAACACTGAAATCTATGCCTTTATGGAAACCTACCTCAATTGGTAAATAAAGTGAGAGTCCTCCAATTCAGTAGAGGCCTATCAAGGTGGTATGTATGGTTATACTACTTAGCCCATAGCCAAAAATAATGAAATTATACTAGAATGCCAAATTATTTAACTACCTCTTCCTTAAAATGGATAAATGTTTGTTGCTTTTATACGAGAAATATCTTTCCTTTGTCATGATCAACGAGATCAAAATTAATCTTGTTCCCAATTTGATCTGCAATATCTTCATTGCTTCTAACCTTAAGAATAGTATAAATGTGTGCCTCTACCTTTTCCTTCCATTTTTCTCCTTTTCTAATTTATCCACAAAGAGATAATGTGAAGAATTGTCTTAATCATGATCCTTGCTATGGTGAGAAGAATGTCACTTGTTTGATTTAGGTGAAGGGTAAAATGACTCTCCCTTTCCTTAGCCTTCTTATGGACAAGACTAAGTGACCCTTTCTTGCTTTTGCTTTTCCCACCCGTTCCTTTTCTTCTCTTCACAGGATCTAAGATTCCTAAGAAAATTGCAATTTATAAAATTGCTAAATTTTACCTCGGCTCTCATTCTCCACCACATTATTCCTTAGTTTCCTAGTCAAACTATAGTCAACCTTAATTTCTCTACCATACTTTCCTTCTATAAGATCTAGAACCTCATAAGTAATTTACAATTGGTCTTATTGCAAATTACATTTTAACTTCCCTTTTTTTCCCTACTTTGCATTTTAAGATCAAGAGGTTTAATAAAACATTACAATTTGTATTTTCACATGTTTTCATTTCTCCTATAACAATCCTTTATGGAATTATTATTTCTCATTTTCAGTTTTCCTCCACTCAATCTTGTAAATTGACATCAAAGCTCTGTCATCCTTTTGCATGTCCCCCAAGTAAAGTAAAACCTTAACTTTGTTTTATCCATTACCTTATTTACATGTGGTAGGTATTATTTGGCATGGATGAGTGTTTCATTTTATCCATGTAAACATGTAACTTTCTATAGTATTTGATGCCTAGCTTCACTTTAAAACATGAGCTTTGTCAAATTACTATGTTGGATCTCTTTGGTGACACGTAGGTGTAAGGACCTCCACATAGGATGCTTGCTTAAAAGTATTACATTTTTATTTCACTAGTGTGATTCCACATGAACAAGCCACTTTACCATTTTTAAAATTGCTTTATGTTATTTAGATTCTACTTTTCATGTGGGAGGCCATGTATTTTATGGTGTGGCTTGTAATATCTATATGGCCTCTATTGTGTTTATTGGCTAGGCTTGAATATTTGACTAATAAATTATACCTTAAAATCCTATATAAGCCTTATACAATTCTCTATCATCTATCTAATCAAATTATTTCTCCTTTAATGTAATTGGACATTACTAACAATTTCTTGAACAATAGTTCTACACAATGCATTTATAGATTTGCATGTACCCAATAATGGATACATAAGAGCTTGTGGATGGTCTCTTCCAATTCACACCAAAAGTGACTAGATCAATTCTATTATAGTAGGGATATTTGAATGAATTATTTATATTATCTAAGGTAAGACTATCAACCAGGTATCAATGTTTACAAAACTAAACCCTTATTTTAAATCTTCTTAGACTTTAGTCGTAACTCCATGGTTGAACCATAAAGAAAGTAGTCAAAGAATATTTTTTAGACTATCATCCCCTTTTTGTTACTTATTACTTTACACCCAATAAGCCTTTTAAAGCATGAAAATATTAAATTTGAGTTAAATAGAGACCTCATAGAGTTTACATTGTGGAAAGAGAAGCAATAAGGGATTTTATGACTATGAGAGTGGATTTTTATGTGTTGAGGTGAAAACCAAACCTCTTGACCTAAGGTGAACACTTGTAGATAGGAAGCAAGCTAGACAATTCAAGAATTTATATTTAATAAGGGCATAAATTGTCTTGGTGAAATTTTCAGAATTAACACTAGCTCTCACTCAGGGGAGTACACCTCCTATGAGTGTGCTAAGAACCCCAGAATATAAGACTAGGTGCCAATCCATTGGGTCATCAAGTCAATATTTGAGCAAGTTATCAACAAACACTCATTGGAACTTAGAAGAATGAGGAAAATCAACAAAATTAAATAAGAGGATTTGAGAATAAACACATGACAAAAAATTATGAAAGGAACTATACAAACAAGTCCCAAAGCAGTGGGGAAACAAAATAACAAATCAACAAAACTATACACTATATAATACTATACATAATCATAGATTCAGTCTAGGAAGTGTTTCAAATGTCTGCCATTAATTTATAACTCCAATATCTCACCGTCCAAGTCCCTCAAGAGGAAATTATGTTACCTAATCCTAAAATCAATGGAATATGGGCCCATCTATAAGGCTTGAAATTTACCATGCTTGACTTTATCCTCACTTCTATTGTGTCAGTGTAGAACTAGATCACCGACCTAAAAGGTCCTTGGAGAAACATCCTATTGAATATTATTTTTATTATTTCCTTGAAATTGAGGTGTTTCTCATTATATTATATTTGAATTTCATCAAGATCAATAATCTTGTTTATCCTATTCTCATAATGGTTGGTTTTCTCATCTCCCTCTAGTTCTTCCATAAACTGATAGGTTGGTAACTGTAAATTCATAAACAAAAATGCTTAAGCTCCATAAATAAGCTCAAAAGGGTTTTTGATTTTATATTTCTTAGGAATAATATTAACAACCCACAAAGTAAACTTTATTTATTCACCCCATCTCCTCTTATTTTCTTCCATAGTTCATCTAATGATTTTCAGTAAGTTTTTGTTACTAGATTCTACTTGTACATTCCCTTGAGGGTTGTAATTGGAAGCATAAGTAAAAGTGATCTCATACTCTTTTCATAATATCAGTAAAGTATTATATTTGAAACTCATGGAATTATCAATAATTACCTTAATAGCCACACCAAAAACTCAAATAATCTAATTCAGCAAAAAGTCAATAACTTCCTGTTGTGTAGCCTTCCTTGTAGGGACCAACTAAACCCATTTCATGAAGTAGTTAGTTGAAACTAGTATCCATCTATGTCCAAATATTGATGAATTAATAATTTCCTTGATGAAATGTATTCCCTATTGACTAAATGGGTCTTCAATCATCATAGGCTGCAAGGGAGGAGAACCAAAAGCTTTCATCCTTCCAGCAAAATGTTGTCATCTCATACTTTCTCAACAACATCTTTGAATAGTGATGGCCACCAATAATTAACTTTCACAATTTTATGAGATATATATTTAAGTACATAATGGCCACCACATACTCCACTATGGAATTCTTCAATCAAGTAATAAATTTTTCTTCTCCCAGGCATCTTTGGAGAACCCTATTTGGATTCTTCTATGATAGTCTACTTTCTCTCAAAAGGTACTTTTAGGAAACAAATTTAAGAGTTATTATTTGATTCTTAGAAAATTTAGGGGGATAATTCAGATTTTTTGAGTAATAAAAAATGCCCATATACCACAGAGATATATTATCTTGACTCTCAAGGAATCATTAACATTAAAAACAATATTGTTTACCTCAACAACTTGTAAATTGATCTTAGTCATGAGCTTGGCTAGACCCATCCATATCACTAGCTTGGTGGTTTGAATATCCATGTTTTAATCTTTAAATGTGTTGTCATAACTACATCTCTTGTTGGATACTTCAATCTAAGTCAAGATGTCCTTCACCATGGTATGTGGAACATAATCTACAATCTTTGAACTCAGAATTTAAGGCCTAAATTTCTTAACTATCTATAAGAGAGCAAAGGCTTATTATTCCATGATAACATTATTCAATTTATAACCTTTCATAGATTTTCTAAATAAATCTATGGGATGCTCATGACACTCTTCATTATTTTTATAACAAGAAAAAAAATAGTATTATATGATGCAAAAGAGAAAATATGAAATGCTTTTGTGTAGTCAGGACTAGCCAAAATAGGGGAAAACTTTAAATATCCTTTGATGTCATTGAATTCTTACATGACCTTCACCTCCCACTTGATGGTTTTTTTTCATTTAGCATGGAAGTGATCAGTAGAGTGATATCTAAAAAATTAGACACAAACCTCCTTACAAAGTTGATTTGTCTAAAGGATTGAATTCCCTTCTTAGACTATACGATAGGCACTTTGTAAATGGATTATACTCAATCAAGGTCAATCAAGACACCATCCTTATACACTATATGTCCTATAAACTTGCCCTTTTATACTTTGAATTGGCATTTCCTAAGATTAAGTGAAATGCATAACTCCCTACATCTAAAGAACACCTTTTCTAGATGCTCCAAATGTTCTCTAGTCTTAGAGTACATGGTAATATCATCTTAATAAATGGTTATAAACTTGTTAATTAGCCATGTAAAAGTAACATCCATAGCTCATTGAAATGCTTCACTAGCATTCATTAACCCAAAAAGAATCCTCATGTATACATATGTGCCCCAAGGCATAGTAAATGTGATCTTGCATCTCTCAGATTCCTTCATCACAACCAAGTTATGTCCTGAGAAACTGTCTAATGTGGATAATTTTTTTGATCTAGTAACACTTTTCATCAAGCTATCCATATTGGGTAGGGGATAATTATCCTTTAAATAAGCTTTGCTCAAATTTTGGTATTCCACACACAAGTGGATGTCACCATTCTTATTTCGTATAGGGACCAAGTTTGCCACCCATGATAAATACCTGATGGGATGAATGATCCCACCATCCCTAAGCTTATTTAACTCATCCCACATCTTGGTGGCCAAGATGGGTTTAATAGGTCTCTATTTCTACGTAGAATGATTTTTATTAGGTTATAATGGGATGACATGTTGAAATAAATCCTCCCTATATGATTTCAATTCAGAATAAGACCACACTATATAGTCTTGGTACTTCTTTATTAGCTAAATGTATCATTGCTTATTAGTTTCACTCAAGTGAGTACCCAACCAAACCTTCCTTGGATTCTCATGAGAACCCAAATTAAACTTGGTCACATCCTTTGAAATAAAAGAGTTTCAAGTTTTAATTCTATTAGCTCCATCAAAAGATGCTTGTAAACTTACCAAACCCTCAGGAGTGGGTTTGTCTTTAGATAAATAATATCCTTCCCAAACAAGGTGTCCTTCCCATCACAAACCTGAACCATGGATTCTAAGTCTATGAGCTTATCAAGGAATTTAGCTTCATAATTTAGGAACCTCTTAATATATTCACCATCATCAAACACTTGCCAATGCTGGACATTGTTTGGGATTGAAGGCCTAACAAGCACCTCCACTATAAAATTACAATGAGGATTCATATTTTCAATATCAAACTAAACACCTAACCCTGTAAGTTTTATAGCTTCCCCATTGCAACTTATATCATGATAACCAATGTTAAATTAATCAAATACCCAAAAACATTTAAATATTATTTCAACCTTTTATTTTTGGTAGCATAAGCACTATAGACCTGCTTAACCACTAGCTCAAAATCACCCTTTACAACCAAGGCTATAACTACATTTTCATGAGCAATCCATAAAAAAATAAGAATTCCTTATACTTAGTATTATTATTTGTGTAAGTAGCTAAAAATAAAAATTAAAACATTTACCATTAGGGTCATAAAAGATAACCCCTGCTCCATTTCCAAGATTGGAACAAACCCCATCAAAACACATCTTCCAAAATTCACCTTCATTGTTAGGTTCAACATCAAGAATAATAGATTTTTCATCAACATCAACATTCCCAACAAAGTTTCCCAATTCTGCATCTATGTATAATACTTCATTTATTTAATGCTTCAGATCTTCAAGTACATGTAACATTTTCAACACTCTATAAAGTTTGACCATATTACCCTCCAATAAATTGGTGGCATAAGAAAAGTCTATTTTTACACTTCCACCCATGATAAAAACCCATTTTTGTGATAGCAACATCCCCCACTTAGGTAGATAATCCACAACTACCATGTCCATATTCAAATACTTACTTAGATGTACTACCAATTGGACTACCAACCCTGTGAATTGTCCAAAAACTAGTACCTCTTGTGAATATATGTAATAACACTTGCCAAATGTTGATGTAATTTAAATTCCATGCTTGTTAAGGACACCCAAGGGTATCACATTTCTTTAAGCCAAGGAATCAAACATACAGTTATGAATAATTAAACCATTTATCAGTAGGGTTGGGCAAAATTGATCCACATTCAGCTGACTTTATACCAATACAGTCCCCAAATAATCCTCTAGGGTAGATTCAACAACCTCTTCTGATTCTTTATGATCATTCAAGAGTGTTTAGGGTGAATTCATTTCATTTACGGTTGATTTTCACCAAATTCCAAGTATTCAAACACCTTCTTCCTATGTTCAAGTATTCATAATAATTCAACACGTGGCATAGTGATATTTAGTAGGCTCAAAAATTGGACCATATCACACATGAAATACTAAAAAAGAGGTGTATTAGATAGAAGGGTGACAAAACCTTTGGCTAAAATACAATCATTTAAAGATTGAAGTGTAATAGGTTGGGATAGATTAACATATTTAATAGTAGTTTTTAGAGGTGGATTTGTTTTAAAATCTTTTGCACCCTTAGGAATTCTAGACAATATGGCCACTCTATTCTTGGTTAGATCATCTCTTATTTTAGAAACATGATAATTTTGTGATAGTTTGGATAGATTTGGGACTACTATAGTTTTATTTAGTTCCTTACTTGCATTTCCTACCCTTATATTTGTAGGGGTAGTGTCTTGAAGAGTATTAGTTGGTTGCTTAATTCTTAAGTATTTTTCTTTCTCTTTGGAAACTATTAAATTAATTAGTATTTACCTATCCTCAACTGACAAAATTCTCACATCATATTTCCTAATCATCATTGATCTTAAAAATTTGAAATCATGAATGGAAAATTCATATGCTAGTATCATATTAACATCACAAGTAAATTTAAGAGCTGGGACGCATACATTTTTGACTGAACTCCAAAATAGATCAACATTGGTAACATACAACAATTTCATCAAGGTAGAAAAATTGTTTTGAGAAACTTGCCAATTTAACATTAAAATTTCATCATCATCCGACTCAGACATAGGATCATTTACATCTTCATCTATTGGTTCAATATTATCATAAGGAGGATGGGGAAGGAAGAATTTATCATATAAATCAATATGAGTGTCATAGGTAATATAATTTTTAGCATTCAAAGGATTAGGCACTTCCTTTTTATCTACTTTATTTTGATTTCTCTTTATTATATCATCATGTGCAAGCCTCCTCGCTCTATCATAATCGTGAATTTGGAAAATAGGCCTTCTTTGTGCTTGATTTATATTTGGATCTCTCTCTTGACTTTTATACTTAGGAGGCAACCCCATTTTATCCTTGGATATCTTGTAGAACATCTCCTTGACAACATAGGCCAAGATTCTAATAGTCTCCTCAAGGTTGGCATTCTTAGTGGACTATGCTTTTTCTGTATTAACTAATTTTACATCAGTTCACTTATTCATGGGCTTTCCCACAACCTTTATGTTATTTTAAATTTTGATGGCCATAGTTAGCTACAACTACAAGTTATTTGGAGCATTATTCTTTAATTAGTATGCAACCTTATTGTCAAAGGCATCATAATATTCAATAAATCATGCCTTATCACTAGGTTGAATATTCTCATGCAACTACATTATGGTCTTGTTAAACCATGTATTAAATTAGTGAACACACTCATTATGGTTATTTTTTATGTTTTAAAACATATGAAAAATAAACCTATAATCAATCCTATCTCTATACTAAATTTTGAGGACATTCTTCATTTCTTCCCATGAATCAATGCATCCATGAGGAAGGGAATTGAACCATTCATGAGCATCTTCTTCCAGTGTATGAAAAAAAAACTTGAGGAAAAAAATTTCATGCTCAAAATCATAATATTAAATGATAATTTGAAAGGATCTCAAGTGTTGAACAACACTAACTACATTATTCCCTTGAAATTTAGGAAGGTGGTTCCTTACTTTATTCAGGACTTCATTATGATAACCTTTTATTTTATAAAAATTAAAAGGTCTAAATCAAGGAATTATAAATGTAGGATGCTGATTATCATATTGATCCTTATGACTCATTATTGGTTCAATGGTGGTTTTAAGATCTAATGGAAAAAGGTTGTGAGGTGGACTTGGTAGATCAAATTTAGGTCTAAAATAAAAGGTCTAAATCAGGGAATTATAAATATAGGATGGTCATTATCATATTGATCCTTATGCCTCATTATTGGTTCAATGGTGGTTTTAAGATCTAATGGAAAAAGGTTGTGAGGTGGACTTGGCAGATCAAACTTAGGAGGATATTTAGCTCATTGAGAAGGAGATGGATAATAAATGGGGATGTAAGCCTCAGAACTACTAGGAGAGCTATGATAACCTTCAATAATAGTAAATTCATAAAAAATTTAAATAAAATCACAATATTGATAGCCCAAACATTCTTAAGCAACTAAACTTTGCCATTCAATCAACCTCAAAACTTGTCTCCTTTTTTGATGAATGCATAAGGGATAGACAAGTTGTTTTGACGAGTCACCTTTAAAGGATGATCTCACTCCTTCCATCTTTAAAATAAATAAAAAATAGAAGATAAAACTTAATAAATCTATTCATTTTATGTTCCTTTAAACTAGTTAATAAAGTTGGAGTCACCACTAGAATCAACATTCTAGAATATAATAGTTAGCAAACAAGTTGTGATACATGCTAAAATTAAACTTTACTAAAGATTATTGATAAGATAGAAAGAAAAGACACTAAAAATTTTATATTTATGTTCAAAAAGGGAATTCACATTCCAACATGCACAAGTTAATATCTCTTTGTAATAAATGTAGTAGAAGTCAATTATCAAATATTCCAAATTTCCAGCAACATCCCCAGTGGAGTGCTACTATTGTTGATGGCTTGAATTGGTGAAGAAAACTCAAATAAAATAAAATTTCAAACTCATGAAATAATACAAACAAACTTTATTTAAAAATAAAACAAAAATTACTTGCATAAAATAATCCAAAGTAGAGAACTTAATAACCTAAAATTTTATAATCAGCTCTCTGCAAGAGTCTTTGGCAACATGGGTGATAAAATTATCCTCAAAAATGCACAAATTTGGTGTTGTAACATTGAAGGACCAAAGATAGTCAAAATATAAAATAATAAGTAGATAACTTCTCAATATGAATTACATACAACTCTCTATAAGATTCCCTAATAACACAAGTAACTAAGATTTGAATTTAATCCTTGACAATGATCCCAGTTAGGTGTTCCATCTTTGATAGACCAAATATATTTTAAAAAAAAAATAATAGGCAAATAAATTTTCAACATGAATTACTTACAAATATATACAAGAGTCCCCAACAAATCAAGTAAATAGGATTTGAATTTAATCCTTGAAAATGGTGCTATTTGAGTGTTGGTTCCTAGTTGTACACCACTTTTGGTCAGCCTTTCACCCTTGAAAAAAAGGAAAATATTGATGATAAACCTGATAATGTGTCATTATAATTAAGGAATGGTTTATCACATAGATGGACTAGATGTATAAAATGACTAAGAAACACCGATAGAGGGTATGGTCAGCTCCCTGGTACTTCTAGCTCTACCTAAACCAAGGTTAGAGGACCTAAGGGGTAGATTTATGACATGGAGTGACACTTAAATTAAATCCCATGGGAATTATTGGCACAAGGAAACAAAAACATGACCATAGTGTAACCAAATTATTCATTTCACCCAAGAAGGTTCACACATAGGATGAGCAAATGTTCTAGGTCACATACATGTTATTTAAGACAAATGGGGATGTGCTTGTAACCTTCATTTCTAAAGTAAATTCCAACTCCATGGGGTTGAATAAAATATTAAAATTTTAATATTTAAATTACAAAATCTATACACATTAGAAGTATGAAATATTTACGCATCTATATACAAATAACACTTAAAATATGCAATAACTATATTATGTGTAATGTAGAACAAGGTAGGATAGTTAGATAGTTATAAAATAGTGTTGTGCTAATAATTTTCAAATATTAGGGATTATTTCAACATTCATGACATTGTTCCTTCACAAAATATATATAAAATGCATATGTAAGTTAAGGGAAATACCAAGAGTGGTTTGCATTTATTGGTGCTCATGAAATGCAAATACCCAATTGATTTTTGAGAAACTAAAAGATAAACTACATCTAGAATCTCAAATACTTTTTCCTATTAAATTCATAAATCCAAGCTTTTGTAAAGAGATATTCAATAGCACATTTTCAAATTAAATTGCAGCAAGGGTTTATAATCTAGATCTAAGCCCAAGATAATAACCAGTAATGAGCATAAAATCAAATATCCAATTAACAATATTTTCAAAACATATTTTTTTACTTCATTATACTTAAGGATAAAAAACCACAAGTATTCTAATCAAATTTTCAAATAAACATTACATAAATCATTTTTATAGAATGCTGCCATGGGGAGAAGCATGTTGAATTTTCTCTATTGACAAGGGAGACATAAACATGCTTTCAAATCTTGCTAATGGTTTTATAATGACAACTACCTTAGCAAGTGAGATAATACACACAAATAATAATAGATCCCAAAATTTTGAAGAGCCTAGACTTAAATATAAAGACAACCAACAACAACCTAAAAATATAGGATAAGACCTCTATTTATACATTTTTATAACTTTTTTCAATCTAGAAATATGGGTAGCAATTTACAATATTAAAAAATTATAGGCAACACTCAAAGTTCCACCAAGATGCTCCCAGTTGAAAAAAGCTCCTTGCCATGCCTAGAATCTTCATCCCTTTGCATGAAAAATCATTTTTGTAACTACTTATCAAAGTATTGATGAAGATTTGCAACAAACGCTTTGATTTATTGGATATAAATGCATTTTATATGAGATGGAATGGGAGTATTTTCCTTTGGATACAAATAATGTCTTTGTCTTCTTGTGAATTTACCTTGGACATGTATTTAACCACTCATTTTCAAATCTAGAATATTCTTCATAGCTTCCCTTATTCTTATGTGCACCAAAGAACAACCCCTACCTTATGATGATGGAATTTGAACACTCCATATCCATGGACATTTGAAAATTATTCTTTGGAATGATACACCTTGATCTTATAAACATGCAACATTTATCCCATGAAGGTGTTTGAATAAGAAAGACAATGGAAAATGCAAAACTTAGGTTATTTTTACCTTTATGCTTTTTGGCTCCCACATGCTTTTTCCACGTTTTCTTTTTTCACATTTTCTTTTTTCATTATTTTAAATTTTAGGTTTGACTACACATTTTTAATGCATAAATGTATTGATTTTTAATTTTTAATGGTTTGGGGAAATTTTGGTCCCATTTGTAAATAATAATTATCATTGTATTGGGGAAATATAGAACTCAACAGTAGTTTTACAATTTGTAAATTGTAAAATATTAATTTACAGTTGTATTTTCCCTAAAAATTTTCCTTAGGGAAATGGGAACTCTCGCTATAATTTATAATTTACAAATTTGCAAATTATAATTCATAATTGCAATAACCCTAAAAATTTCCCTTAGGGAAATGGGAACTCCAACTATAATTTATAGTTTAAAAATTTGGAAATTGAAATTCATAATTGCAATTCCCTTATAAACTTCCCTTAAGGAAATAGGAACTTGAAATATGATTTTCAATTTGTAAATTTGTAAACTAAAATTTAGAGTTACAATTTCCCTCAAAAGTTCCCTTAGTGTAATGGGAACTCCAGCTGCAATTTACAATTTTCAAATTTTGAAAATTGTAATTGGCCTTGAAAATTTATAAATTACAACTCATATTTTCAATTCCCTTGAAAAGTTCCCTTAGGTAAATGGGAACTCAAAATACAATTTTTAAATTACAATTCACAATCGTAATTTCTCTCAAAAGTTCCCTTAGGCAAATGGGAACTCCCACTGTGATTTACAATTTGCAAAATTACAATTGGTCTTGAAAGTTCCCTTTTGAATTGGTACCCCATGTTAATCAAAATTTACTATTGGGATATGTAGATACAAGTGTAATTTTCAATTTACACATTTTCAAAATTGCAAAATTGCATTCTTCCTCTAAATCTCCCTAAAGCTCCTCTTGAGTTGACTTTTTTCTCCACTAGCTTTGATTGACAAGACTGGGAGAGTTTGTTGTACTTTTCAAATTGAATTTTAAAGACCTATATTTTTCAAGTTGTTTCTACCACATAAATATCCATGGTATGTTTAGATCCTCATTTATAATTTTTGTGAAGCTTACCATTTTTTTAACTTTTACCCTAACTCCATTCCCATAACCTAGTTCAACAAAGTACCTTGTAGAATATTTTTTGAGAAGCCAAGATTTTCTCTGTATGATAATTCAACACAAAAATCTATAATTTGTGCATAAGGAGATACCACATTAGCTACAACATATAATAGAGCTATATGAACTATTTCTAGCATCCACAACATCAATATTACTAACATTGGGTGATAAGTTATTAATCCTAACATATTGTTGATATAGAGAACCTCATTTCTCTTTTATCCTATAGAACTAATTAGTAGATTAAGTGTATGATTCCTATTTATTCTTCTAAAATCCTATAAATTTTATGGTGAAAAATATCAAATAACTGAATCTATGCATTTGGGTTGGATAGTTCCACCTTTATCTTTAATTCTCTAAGGACATCAATAACTTTACTATGTTTGGGTAGCCTTATATCATGCATAGATACCTCATATTTCATTACATGATGAAAAGTGACCTTCAAATATTTCAACCCTTGCAACTCTAAAAGAGGTATATCCATAACTTCATAATATAAGATGTCATAAGTCTGATTGTAATGCACCAAAATATCACTCAAGTGATCAACACATCGATATTTGATTGATTGAGGTTTTGTCTACTATAAATGTAAGTTGTGTGATGTGTGTCTAATTTTAGAAGGATCATCTAAACCAAGGTGTTCTACAAATTTCTCAACAACATTATCATAAGTGTCTAGTTTTGATAGTTCCAAATATAAATAATCTTCTTTTGGCTTATATAAGCACTAACAATGGATAATTTGTCAGTTACACATGTACTCTAAAAATGAGAAAACATGTGGATATATAAATCATTTATCTTCATAAGATGAAAAATACCTTTGAAAGTATCTAACCCCATCTTCAATCTAGCTAATATGAAAGGGAATTCTCTTGTCAATACACTCAAACATTATGCAAGGTTTAAATTTTATTTCCTTATACTACTCTATTTTAGTATTTGGGGGAAAACAAACCATCTCATTCAACTTCATCAAATTATCTATTGGCTTGTTTATGTCCTTCTCATAACTCTATCCAACATAAACTAGAATTTATTTCTCTAGATCATAAATCTTGATTAAAAAAAGCATATGATCCTTTTCCTTTTCAAGAAATGGAAGGGGATAAATATCTTGACCATAATCTATTTCTAAAAATAGCTTCAACTCTACAATCTCTGTCTTGGGGGAAACCTCCCTCAATTGGAAAATAGAGTGAGAGTCCTCCAGTTGAGTTAATGGCCTATTAGGGTGGTATGTATGGTTTTGCTACTTAGTCCATAGCCAAAAATTTTGAAACTATATCAGAATGCCAAATTAACTACCTCTTCCTTAAAATGGATAAAAGTTTGTTAATTTTATACACAAAAGATCTGTACTTTATGATGATCAACAAGATCAAAATAAATCTCCTTCCCAATTTGGTATATAATATATTCATCACATACAACCTTAATAATAGTATAAAGGCACCTCTAGCTTTTCTTTCCATTTTTTCTCCTTTTATGATATCTCCATAGAGAGATAATGTGAAGAATGATCCTGGTCATGATCCTTTCTATAGTGATAATAATGTCACTTGTTTGACCTAGGTGAAGGGGAATGTGACCTCCCCCTTTCCTTGGAATTCTTATGGAAAGGACTAAGTGACCTTTTCCTACATTTTATTTTCCTGCCCATTCATTTTATTCTCTCCATGAGATCCAAAGATTCCTAATCAAATTGCAATTTAGAAAATTTATAAATTACATATGGTTCCCATTCTATGCCACATTTTTCCTTCATTACCTTGTCAAACTATAGTCAACCTTAATATCTTGACCATCCTTTCCTTCTATGGGATTCAAAATATCACAAGAAATTTGTAATTTGTCTTATTGTAAATTCTATTTCAACTTCCCTTTTCCACCATGCTTTGTATTTTGGGATCCAAAGGCTTAGGAATAAACTACAATTTTTATTTTCACACATTGCTTTTGGAAAGTTATTCTCCAATGATAATCCTTGACTAACTTCTTATCTATCATTTACAATTTCCACCAATCAAACTTATTAATTGAGCTCAAAGATCCTCCAGTCTTGCATACATCCCCTAAGTAAATCAAAACTTCAACTTTATTTTATCCATTTCCTTGTTTCCACATGGTAGGTCTTATGTGGCATGGCTGAGTGTTTCTTCTTATCCATGTAAGCACATACCTTTCTATAATTTTTGATGCCCAACTACATTTTAAAACATGAGCTTTATCAAATTAATACATTGGTTTTATTTTGTGCCATGTAGCCTTAAGGGCCTATATGTAGGATGCTTGATTAAAGGATTTTATTTTTGATTTCACTGTTATAACTCCATGTGGGTAGGCCACTTTTCCTCTTATAAAATTGGTTTATGCTACTCATATTATGCTTTCCACATGATAGGACATGTCTTTTATGTCATAGATTCTAATATCTATGTGTCCTCTATTATGTTTACTATCTGGGCTTTAATATTTGACTATTGCATTCTAATTAAACATCCCACATAGACCTCTTCTAATTCCCTATCATATGCCTGATCAAAGTATTTCTCCTTCAATGCAGTTGGACTTTATTAACAACTTATTGAGCCATAGATCTATACAATGTGCTTATAGATTTGCATGTAACAAATAATGAATACATAATAGCCTATGGATGGCCTCTTCCAATTCACACCAAAATTGACTAAATCAATTCTCTTAAAACATGGATGTTTGAATGATTTCTTACTATTATTTGCGGTAAAACTACCAACTAGGTGTCAATGTCTACACAACTAAACCATTTTTTTAAAGCTTATTACACTTTAGTGTTAGATCTATGGTTGAACCATATATCAAGTAGTTAGATTATGTCATGTAGACTATCATCCCCTTTTTGTTTATTATTAATTTATACCCTTTAATCATTTTAAAGCACACAAATATTAAATGTTAGTTCAACAGATACCTCATACGGTTTACAACATGGAAAGAGTTGGAATAGGGTCTTTTTTAATTATGAGAACATATTTTTATGACTTGAGGCAAAAACATGACCTCTTAACCTTGGGTGAACACTTGGGGATAGGAAACAAGCTAGACAATTTAGGCATTTATATTTAGTAAGGGAAAATATTATATTGGTGTAATTTTGGGCACTAACACACCCTATGTTATCATTTTGTTATAATAGGTCTATGAGATGAGAATAAGATATAATGTTGTACTAATCTAACAATCAACTATGATGCATGAAATTTTAATCATAAGTATCAACACAAAATTAATTTAAAACACATTAAAATTATACCAAAACCCAAAAGCACAAAACATAATTTATCCCTTCTTAAAAGAGAGTACAATCTTGAAGGAATGAAAACCCAAACATCATAGGTAATTTTTGGAGTGCTAACAGCTAAGGTTGTCAACTTCCTCATGGCCTAACATCGCTACACCATTACCAAAATATTATTTTTAAGTTCACAAGTTGTCCAATTAATAAGCATGAATGTTACTATCGGAATAAAATAAAAATGATATGATTTATGATCAAATTCATTATTGATTACATAAATTACAATGATAGCCTGTAACTGAATCTATATAAATGATATTAAATTGGCAAATAGCCAATGCATTTGTGATTAATAAGAGGAAAGAACTAAGTGAACAGAAGTATATTATAGCCAAGTGTATATTCCTTTACCATTAATTATTCAATCAAACCATTATATTTAAAGGGAAACATATTCAACCCATGCAACTTTCACTCTTCTTAATTATTTTCCATCCATACATTTTTTTAGTAAACTATCAAGACCAATAAATAGTTGGTTGGTTAACCTTTTCTAAAATAAAAAATTCATTAAATGAGCAACCCCACTTCATGCAACATATTTCCAAAGCATGATCAAACATGGTTGAGTAATGTGTTTTGAACATGAACAAGTATATAATATGTATGCCTAACTGTAACTATCTTACTCAAATGAGAAATTTCATCCAAGTATGAAATGAGTAGAACCTAGACAAAAAATTTCATTTAAGAAACTAAACATAATTGATTGAAGAGGTCATCACACAACAACATACTTTGATTTGTATCCAACAAGAAGGAAGACTATACACATACTCAACCCATTAGAATGAAGTCCAATGTATGTATATTCAACCATCATTTATTTATATCAATATTAAGCATGGAAGAATAAAATACTAACAAATTATATTCCACAATACAAGTAATTTAAGATCACTTTCCTCATCTACAAGTTTACATTTCTTTCCAAAAATTAATTCAACTTAATCATATAATAGGCAACCCTTAGTATGGAAATTAAACTCAAAATTTTATTTAATTCCAGAAAGATAATTAAGAATGAAACTAAGAAAGTAAATCAGTAATTATATTTCCTAGAAATAAAAATAAAAACCTTTATGTGCATCCTTATAAGTCCAAGGTATGAAAAAGACAATTCCATTCATGTTTCCCATATATCCCAGCAATAATCATTAACTGAACTTGTTCCCAATAGTTCATATGCAAGATGAAATCATATAAAAGAAGATATTTATATTTTCATGGTACCTTAGTAGTTATTCCAATGCATAAAATATAATCTCACAAAAAGACACAGACCCATACACCCACATACCCAATAAAAATAGCTAAATAGCTCATTGATGAACATCCCTTCAAGTTAAGATTCTAATTTATTATCATTTTATACCATCATACTTATGTATGTTTAAAACACCAAGGATACGAGATATATTTGCATAAGTGAATCTCTAATCAAATTTACCATGAAGTACTCATGTTAATAAACTAAATAAAAATTCCATAAGACTACATAAAAATAATTGCTACACTAAATCATACATAAAGTCAGCTACAAGTTATTAACATAATAATAATAATAATAATAATAATAATAATAATAATAATAATAATAATAATAATAATAATAATAATAATAATAACAACAACAACAACAACAACAACAATAATAATAATAATAATAATAATAATAATAATAATAATAATAATAATAATAATAATAATATAGAGATAGTAATTATGATCATCTAAACATCCCAAAATAAAACCTGGAGTACATACAAAATATCAAATTTAGAAAACATAAGTTTAATCTGGGCATCTTACCACATAGTCAAAATTATAAGCCTTTTCATTTTCTAGCACAAACCATTTTCAAATAAAATCTTAGCATACCATAATCACCAAGTATAACTAAACCAATATCATAATGAAATTTGATTAGAACTACAATCACGAATCATATTTTATGAAAGTGATAAAATAACTATGTTAAGAACCATATAAACAACTTCTAATGAAATTTTACCAAATACATCACACATATCTGTGAGATCATCCAAGAGTGTGAGAAACATGTAATCATATCAGACAAACCCTCCCTACTAACTCTATGAGTGCAACCTTTGGTGGCCCTTACCACCCCATCCATTAGGTGGATGGTAGTTTTAATAACTAGGGTTAGGAAGGTATTTTGAACAATTTGGGGTTATCAAGCCATTTGGAGAACCCAAAATAGTATAGAATGTAAAATAGGCAATTGATTATCAAAACACCATCCCAAGATGAGACAAAATTACCAAGTAATGGTATTGTTATAAATTTAAAGTGGAGATAATCCTCTATAGGCTATTCAAAGGTCATAATGATAGACTTCTAAACCTAATCCATGTCCACAATGTTTGATTATACAAGACTTGGAAAACCTCCAAGTATATGATCAACCTCAAACATCTCGGCTACCAATCCATATCCTATGCTCACAAGTACACAACTTAGCATTGATATTTAATCTTAGACTACGAATGATTTTACAATAACACCATAATAAAAAATCAAATAACAAGATAAAAATTAAAAATTATATAACTCAAAACAAGTTATGTTTATCCAAAGTCACAACAAACTATAACCAACAATATAAAAAATAGTCAACACACATACAACCAATCAAAGAATTCATCATGACTTCCATTCATATACCAAATTCCCATAATGAAAACTCAATGATTCATTCAACCATCATAAATTAACATCGATTTGAAGTCAAGAATCAATATAATGGATTCATGGGATGATCATGAGGTCTCATGACCTCATATGATCCCTGAATCTAAAAAAACTAGGTCAAACATTTTTAACAAAAACAATAGACCTCCATAATTTTCTTATTTTTAAAGTTAAAGCCTTTATTATAAGATAACAATTCTAGCAAGGCTTTGCCCATATCCCAATGAGGTTCAATAGTATATAAAACACATAGGAATCCTTCATCAAAACCATAGGATCCATATAAAATAATCATGCTATTCAAAATAAACAGTCAAAACCAATTCAACATAAAAATATAGTCAAATGATATGACTCAAAATAACCCATTTACAACATATAAAACTCTACCTTAAAAATTGAAGATCACCAAAGTCAAATTCCAGACTTCAAATCATGAATTAAAACCCTTAAGTTTGTAGTTAATATAAGAGGGTAAGGTGACCAATTTAAAGAATGCATAGGTCAAATCTAATCAAAATTAAAACATAGTGGCATGAAATCCTTATATATAATAAATGTAGTGTTTAATTAAAATAAGCCAAAACATATCAATGTAATAACTATGAGATATATGTAGGGATTTATATGCATATTACCCAAAAGAAATAAAATGATGTATCCATAGACATTAAACTCCCCACATTTCAATCTAGTCAATGACCCAACTATGTATAATTAGATTCAAAATAATAGAGATTCCATTGAAATAGATCGATGAAATTCATGTGAAAGATGAACACACATAACCCTTCCCAAAATTTGTAGAGAAATCTCAAATCAATAACATACACCTAAGCCAAAATATATATTCATATGTATATAAATACGAAATGGTACAAACCAATTCCTTTTTTTTGTTTATATGAGAAATACAATATCAATTTACCCATTGGGCATTGGATACCAAACTTAAAGTATTACATCTTCATGACTATCTACATAGTGTCTTATATCCCTTTATAATTTCTTTCAAAATAAAAATAAATAGAACTAATAGTCACAAAATGATTTACCTAAATCACTGTAGGTGGAGAAAAACCCAAATAGTGCAAGCAGGGTCTACATCTAGGTCTCCAAATAACCTTCTTTTCCACACAGTGAAATCAAGTTCCCAACTAAATACCAAAAGCTAAAGTTGAAAACCAAACCACCTATTTTCTCCCTTCTCTCCCCATTCTTCTCCCTACTTGCATCCTTTCCAACCAACATTTTATAACTTTTCCTTTCATCCCAATTCACCCATACCCCACATTGAATTTAGTATTGAATGCAAGGAGAGAGAAATCCCTTGTCAATGCCACCAACCACCTCACAAGGCACCCTATGCACCAAAATAATAAATGCAATGGTCATAAATTACCTGGTCTAAAAAGTTTGAAAGCCATTTAAAAATAAAAATATTAAATTTAAATGTTTTATTGTCATAAGATTCAAATTTACCAACCAACAATCATACACAAAGTGACAATTGTAATAGTCCATGTGGGGGGGGGGGGGTGGTCATGGAGAGAGGTCTAGGTAAGTCCCCTTATGGTGTCAAAGTAATAGCAAGGGTTAGTACAACAAAAGTTAGGATGGCGATGAAATAGAACCAACCAACATCGCAGTAAACATGTAATAACCAGTAGAAATACAACAAGGTATAAAATATAAGATACAACAAATACGTGAAGATGAAAAGCAACTACAAAAATGAATATGATAAATTGTCCAATGGAAAAAGACCAAACTGAAAACACATAGATATTTATCAAAACTCATCTGACTACTTAGGAACCACTTTAATACCCCAAGTACTGAAGCTAACATCTAGCCTAGATCATTATTAGTATTGGTAACCACTAAATATATATTAATATACTTGATTGATCATAATAATACAATATATAACTAAAATAAATCATTAATTACATTAATTATTCCAGATATCATCAAGTATAGTAATTAGAAAATAATATGTTCATCAACCTATAATCAAAGTATCATGATGTTGAAATCCAACAATATAGTCTAGCTAGGTAAAATAAATGCAAAAATCATTAATGTTTAAGTAGTTGGATAAAAGTATTAAAAAGAGAGGTCATAACATTTTTATTAAATATAATAAAATAGGGTTACTCTAAATCTTCTATATTTTTTCTTATAAATCTAGGCATTAAATTTTAGTAGATAGAGTTTCAAAATAAAATATGGTCAATACATGGTCATTTTCAAAATTTTAGTATAGAACCTAAGGTTTTTAAAGTTTAAATATTCCATTAGCATCATTTTTTGGAGAACCAATGGTCATTTTATAGGTTTTGGATTATTCCATGTTGAGTTTTAACCTCATAAATTTCACAATGATTAATGGCTAATTATGCTTAATTGCATGTTCTTATCCCTAAATGGACTTCATTTTCATCAACAAGAGCTCATTATGAAAAATTATGACCAATTGTGGTAAATAAAATTTGAAATTATCTCCAAGTCAGTGGATGTTTACACTAATAAGAGTCGATTGAAACAAAAAATGGTTAATTTGGTGTGGTTATCATTTTGGTGCATTGACACTGCCTACCTTGGTTCTGATTCTATGTGTAACATGTCATTTTAATGAATAAAATTTTATTTTTTGGTATTTATTCACATTATCATTTGTCACAAATATATGAATACTATTATAAAATTATTTATTTTTTGATCTATCTAATACATCGGTTCTTTTCATGAATAACTTCCAATCATCAATTATCTAATTTTTATCTCTCATATTCCTAAGAAGTGGACAAGACTATTGTTGGAATTTTATTTATCCTTCTTTCCTATATGTATTATACAAATAAAAGGTATTTTAAATTCTTCCTAAAATATTTTATCACATCTATTACTATCATATGATTGTCTATTTATGGTTTCCCCAAATATGCCACTAAAATTGTAGATATACCACTAAAATTCATGTTTTTAATATCAATAAATTCTTGACAAAGTTAGGATTATATGTATTTATAGAATGTTATCCAATGAAGCTTTATTCATTAATTAATATGTATTTTATACAGTAGATCTCTTCTAAGAAATGTATAAGTCTTTTATTTCTAATTATATAAAATACATGATTTGAGTTATAAGTTTTGAACAGATCATTGATGGACTAATATTAAATGTTGCAAATTGAGATGGTGTAATTAGTACCCTAGTAGAGAATACTCTCAAATATTGTATCTTAAGGATTTTTTGGATTGTCACCAATTACATATGATTTTATCATTCCTTATATTATTTAAATTGTCATGCATAACGGAAAGGAATTTTTACATTGATGATAATGTGTCATAATTTTATCATTTTTTTAATTTTTTTTTTTATCATCTAAGGTTCCATAATTCAAATTTTGTGTTATATCATCATCTATGACAAACCCATTATCATTAAAGGTTCCTATATTTTTTTTAATTCATGTATTCATTACTTTGATATTCATTATTTTGTGGTGTGTGTGTGTGTGTGTGTATATATATATATATATATATATATATATATATATATATATATCACTTCAATAGTTTGGTAATACCAGAGCCTTGATATGATTTCCCACTTATGCTCTATTGTGTTTTGTTATATATATAGAGCATAAGTGGGAAATCATATCAAGGCTATGGTATTACTAAACTATTTAAGTGTCTTATTATATATATATATATACACACACACACACACACATATATATACATATATATATATATATATATATATATATATATATATATGTATGTGTATATGTATATATATATATATAAATATGTATGTATATATATGTAATATATACATATATAAAATATATATATACATATATATATATATATGTATGTATATATATATATATATAGATATATATATATATATATATATATATATATATATATATATATATATATATATATATATATATATACGTACATAGATTATATATATATACATATATATACATACATATATACATATATGTACATATATATATGTATATATATATATATATATATATATATATATATATATATATATATATATATATATATATATATATATACATGTACATACATACATACATACATACATATATATATGTATGTATGTATGTATGTATGTACGTACATGTGTATATATATATATGTATATATGTATGTATATGTATGTATATATATATATGTATATATATATATATATATATATATATATATATATATATATATGTATATATATATATATATGTATATATATATATATATATATGTATATATATATATATATATATATATATAATAAGACACTTAAATAGTTTAGTAATACCATAGCCTTGATATGATTTCCCACTTATGCTCTATTGTGTTTTGTTAAATAGGGTGATTATCCTCATCTTTACAATCACTATGAATTTTAACATCTTCTGGGATAATCCTTTAGTTAACATACCAAGAATTATAATTTAATGAAACATATTTTTATTTTATTTCATCATCATAATGTCCAATGTTTATTTCTATATTAACAAAATGCCTTGTAAATTAATAAATTATACCAACAAAAATAAACCCATTTATGTGATTGATGCCTAGGAATGTATCCAAACCTTAGGAATACTCTCATAATAGCTAATATATTCCTTACCTAATATTTTTTTCTAATCTCTTCTTCACCCTAGATTATATGTAAAATATCTAAACTTGCATCAATGATTGAAACACTTTCCATGTAAAAATTTATTTTCTTATATCCATTAATGAATTTTTTTTCATTTTTTCCATTATCATCCTCATAATTTTTACATATTGGCTTAAACACCTCATGTAAAACTTTAAAAATTAAAATTAATCTGCTAATATTTTATAATGGAAGATCAAACAATAGGTGACATATTTATTATGTCCCAATGCATCTTTAGACAATTATTTCAAGTATAAGTCTCATGTATGGTATTGAATATAATTTATCAAGTTTTTTAGAAATACCATAGCCTTGATATGATTTCCCACTTATGCTCTATTGTGTTTTTTTAAATAGGGTGATTATCCTCATCTTTACAATCACTATGAATTTTAAAATCTTTTGGGATAATCCTTTAGTTAACATAGCAAGAATTATAATTTAATGAAACATATTTTTATTTTATTTCATCATCATAATGTCCAATGTTTATTTCTATATTCACAAAATGCCTTGTAAATTAATAAATTATACCAACAAAAATAAATCCATTTATGTGATTGATGCATAGGAATGTATCCAAACCTTAGGAATACTCTCATAATAGCTAATATACTCCTTACCTAATATTTTTTTCTAATCTCTTCTTCACCCTAGATTATATGTAAAATATCTAAACTTTCATCAATGATTGAAACACTTTCCATGTAAAAAGTTATTTTCTTATATCCATTAATGAATTTTTTTTTCATGTTTTCCATTGTCATCCTCATAATGTTTAGATGTTGGCTTACACATCTCATGTAAAACTTTAAAAATTAAAATTAATTTGCTAATATTTTATAATGGAAGATCAAACAATAGGTGACGTATTTATTATGTCCCAATGCATCTTTAGACAATTATTTCAAGTATAAGTCTCATGTACGGTATTGATTATAATTTATCAAGTTTTTTAATGTTTGTGAGCTATATTTTAGTACATATTTATCATCTTTATATTTTCATGAGTGAATTATTCTCATCATAACTACATGTTATTGATTCTATAAATTTTATTCTTACAATGTCAATTTGGCCTTGTAGCTAATATATCTTTCTCTATCATTATCAATTAAAATTTTTATTCATCCCTCTCTATTTATATTGTATAAAAAAAATAACATAAATAGTGTATTGTACATTAGATTATATTAAAATCTATAGGGTTATATATTTGTATATTGAATATTTAAGGTGTATTAAACATAGCTATGTCACTTTAGTTTATACTCAAATTCAAAACATATTAAATATATCTATGGTACTATAGTATGTATATTCACATTAAAATTATATAAAACTATATATATTTTAAATTTGAGACATTTATGTAACAAATTGATATATTGAAGCTTATCACACAGTGTTAATGTGGAAAAATAAGGTGTAGTGAATGATGGAAAACATGTTTTTACTTAAGTAATGTTATTTTGGTATTTGATGTTGGAAGATGAATATGATAAGGTTTTCATACTATTTACGCATAGCATATGCTGATTTACCTTACCTATAGGTTTGAAATTATGCTTGAAGAGATGCATTAGCCTTCTAATGTGCATGTGAAACACATAAAATGGTGAGTGGCTAATAAATAGATGCAATGTCATGGGTACCTTTTCCCATGATGATAAGATTAATTTTAAAATGTTTATCAACTTCATTCCATGCTATTAAATTTTTATGTTAAATTTTAATGTATTAAACATGTGAGAATGAAAAAATTTGTTTGATATGTTATTAACCCAGACTAATTCCACCATTAATAACATACTAGAAAATATATAATCTACAAATGATATTTTCATATATGAAAGAATGCTTGACATTTTGTTTTGTTTATTTAATTAGACATAATAGCCTCATTTACTTATAACTTCAGGCCCATAGGATATATATGTAGCATGCATTCATTTTCATGTGAGTTAATGTTGAATTAATTTTTTTCATGAATGAGGGGATCATAATTTTTTTCTTACATTTATCTATGATATTGATGTCAATTTATTTAAACTAGTATGTTTCTTGAAGTCATAAAATTATACACATTTTTTTATTTGATAGGGTAAAATAATAGGTTTTACAGGGATCTTAAAACCATGAAAGAGTAATATAGAAGTATAAATATGCCAAACTAAGGTCGCCCAATAAAAAATACAAAAAGTAACTATAACATACCAAAAGTCGGGAACATAGAAACATAAAATATTAAGAGGGAGGTCCCTCAAGTGGATATTCTTCCTCAAAATTATTCACATGGATATCCTACTTAAACTTTGAGATCTTATCATGTGTGCAGTTGTTAGGTTCTTATACTACCTCTCCTCAAAGAATCATACATGGCCACTTCTACCCTTGGACCTATATGGGAGTCTTCTTTAAGGGTCCTAATTTAGGGGAATCAAGTGGGGGGTTTCCATGATATTCCAAATATATTTTATAGGGATCTAAGTAAGCTTAGATTACTAGATGAAAGACTGCATAGTAGATTCAATGTGCCTATGAAGGGCATTCCACTCTTATATAAGATTGGTAAGGGTTAGCCCTACCTATTACACCTCATAATTGAATTTATATAGGTGATCCTTATTATTTTTCATCTCCTTTGATAGAATAGAAATAGCCTTTTAGGCATCCTCCTTGTAATTTCCGTCATCAAGGGTGATTGACTTAGGATTGGGTATGAAGAGATTGAGGTGAAGGTCATCAATAGGGGTTTTAAAAAGACTATCTTGGAAGGTGCTCATGGAAGGCCATTAGGATCTTGAGGTGGGATCCTCCTTCAAGGTGTCTTCCTTAGATTCCTCCTTGATAGAGGATCTCCCTAAAGGGACCTCCCTCCCTTTTAGTGTTTAGCCCTATTTGATGAGAAATAGAATTAGCCCCTAGTGTAGGATAGGGTTGGTATCGTTTACTTGATGAGCTAGGGCATTGCATTCTAAAGATTTAAGTAGGAAGAAAGGTATTCTTATCATATAGCCTAGAAAGTGATCAAGTAATAAAACAATGATGAGAAAAATTTGGGTATATTCACACTCTAAGATCATATAACTCATTACCTAGAGCCAAATTTTTGTCCAATTTCAAGGAAGGTCCACACAAGGGAAACCCTTCTTATCAATATTCATAAACTCCTTCATGTAATAAAATCATTAAAGGAGATCCTACTTCTTAGTCAGGTCCTTGAAGGCCTTTATCCCCTAATAGGACATGCCAATAGCCTCTACAATAAAGTGCTCTGTAACAATGATTTTTATCTCATAAATTATCACCTTACATTTTTTCTAATTATCTACAAAATCTTGGGCCACATCAACATCTTTCTTAATGATTCTCACCATAAACTCTATGATACCCCCATGCTTAAGTTTCTTCCATACATTTCTCTACCTCTGCACTTCCATGCAAGAGATGGGCTTAAGCCTTTATATATCTCCTCTTATTGATATAGTGGTAATAGATCTGAGGCAAGCATCTAGATAGTTCTAAAGAGAATGAGTTTGAATAGTTAGAATGGTGCTTGGTAAGCCTACCGTTATCACCGTATAACAACTACACCTCCTCATATTATCATAGTTATGGATCATCATATTGAAAATCCACCCCATAAATTAAATATTATGTGCATGTGGTGACATGATGTCCCATTTAAACAATAGTGATTTTATCCAGTAATAATTTAAAGATGTTATTAGGAACATTTCCTCCTTTGTGATAGTTGGTTAAAAGGTAGAGTTCTACTCTAATACTAGTGAGTTGATTTGATACCTCATTTCCTTTCTAATAAGTATGCATAATTTTTATATGTGTCATGACCCTAAATTTTTTTTAACATCATCCATGTTGTCTTCGATAGTATGAGAGGGGGTTATTTTACCTTTCAGAGCATTTAGGATATTTAATGAATTACCATCCATTATGATTATTTTTAGTTTGAGTCTGGAAGTTAACTAGATAACCTAGATGACCACCATGGTCACTACAAGGTCATTAGTTTGGGTTCCCAAAGGTCCTACATAAGCAGCTAACATCTCTCCTTTTGAGCTATTTATGACTCCTCCCCCATCTATAGGGCTTAGCTTGCCTTTAGATGCACCATCAAATTTCAATTTCACCTAACCTTTTGGTGGTTCCTTCCATTTTATATGTTTGTAAATAATATATTTTGAGGGGGAGCTTATGTGTCAAAGTATGTCCTAGTTGCTGAAAATCTATAGTGCTAAAGGAGATCTAGGTTATTTATCTTTATGGGGGAAATATTTCAAATTTTTAGAAATGGCCTAGCAAAGATGGAGGAAAGCCCTTTTAGGCTGGTATCTTTTGTTTAAGAAAATTTAATCATTATGAACATTCTAGACACACCAAAACCAATGTGGGAGAGATAGGTGCCATATGAATTCAAGATAAGGGAGATTCCAGGGAGGTTTCCATTGCATTATGAGATCAAGGACCTTATTCAGTTTAACTCACATCAGGTTGAATTTATTTATCAACTAGTTAAATAGTGTTGAGCTAAAAGACTAATTTAGGAGTAGGTGATGGACTAAATCCTCCTTATTTTGGCATGTAAGGCATCTATTAGGGACTGTCAGTCCCCTTTAGCTAAACTATCCACCATCAAAATTTTATCTTGCACAGCTAGCTAAAAGGAAAACTGAACATTAGGAGTCAAATGCTTGATCCAAATACTTTTCCAAAAATTCCATTAAATTTATAGATTAATATTAGTGGAATGTAGTGAGGCCATCAAGTATGATCGATTGTCTTTAGCAGCCCAAATAAAGTGGTTTCCTTTTTAAATATAGGGATATGGATCTGACTCATCAAAGAATTGAGGGACTGAATAACTAGTGATTATTCTACTAAGAGTCTATCACAAGGGATTATTTTCCATATTTTTACACATTCATTCATCACCCAATAATATTTGATTATTGATCCCCATCTTTACTTAAGGTCTCTATACTAGCCATCCCAAATTTATTTTGAGGACAGGGAGTGGATGACAACCAAGCATCTTTTTAGAAGTCTATTTTTCACCATTACAAATTTTCCATATGATACCTTTCTTTAGGAGATCCTTGTAGTTGAACAACTTTCTAGGATGTGGATCCATCCACAAGACCTTATTACCATATAAAATAATCCATTTCCACTGCTTCTAGGTATTTAGCTTTGATAATTCTTGCCCATTCATTATTTTCCTTCATAATTCTCTAGCCCAATTTTGTTAACATGGCTCTATTCATAGATTTTATGCTTCTTAGGTCAAGGCCTCTATTTCCTTTAGGAAGACAAGATTTTTACCACATGATGAACTTTTTTTGGAATCTTTCTTCAGTTCCATCCATAGGAATATTTTTTTAATTTTTTCAATTTTAGTGGCCATTTTGGAAGGCATTATGAAAATAGACATCTGATAAATAGGAATGCTCTAGATTGAGGCTTTGAGTAAATAGTATTTCTCTACCTAAGTAAGAAGGTGAGCCTTCCACCCTACAAATTTTCATTCAATATGATCAATGAGAGGGTTCCTAAGATCACATTTCATTTTTCCTTCAAAGAGTGGGATTCCTAAATAGCTTACTAACATATTTCCCACTTGATATTCCAAGATTCTAGCAATTCTTTTCTATTAAAAGAGAAGAGTGTTCATGAAAAATAGAAATCCCTTTTGAAAGTTAATACACTGATTCAAGACTTTTACATATTTTTTAGGATGAGTTTTAGAGTTTATTTCTTCCTCTACAAATGCTTCTCCTAGGATGATAGTGTCATCGATGAACTATTCATATGTGATAGATTTTATGTTTAGAGCCATTGAAATTCCTTTCATCAGTCCATTAGATCAGGATTTCAATAGGTTCCTATCCAGTTTTTCTAATAGAGTGATAAAGAGGTAAGGAGAGAGGGGTTTACCCTACCTTAGTCTTCTTGAAGTAGGGAAGAAACCTTTTGGAACACCATTTATGATAACAAAATATCAAGAAATGGAAATGAAATTCTAGATGATCTTCCCTATGTCTTGGTTCAATCTTATCCTTTCCATAATATACATGAGGATTCATTAAGAGACCTGATCATAGGATTTATACATATCAAACTTAATAAACATTCCCTACCTCAAATATCTATAAATGGAATTAATGGCCTCACAAACTAGAACAATGCCATCCATAATTTGTCTACTAGCCATAAATGACCCTTCTCCTTCCCTAGAAATTTATCTATGAGATGTTTCATATGATTTACCAATATAGAGGATCAGATTTTTTAATTGGTATTACAAAGACTAATGGGTCAAAAGTCCTGAACATTGGTAGCACCCTAAATTTTTGGGATCAGTACAATGAAAGTGTTATTGATTTCCTTGAGAATAGATTTTGATTGGAAATATTCTCTAGTAACTACCTTGACCTCAATATGGAAAGTTTTCCAAAAATTTAAATCCCTCCAATGAAAATAATGCACATTTATCTCCTAATCAAAAGGAACCTTGATGAGGGAGACATTTTTAGCATCAGAGAAAACTTTATCAATGTTTTTGAGAGTGATATCTACTAGATGATCATCTGGTACACTTTATTTTGAGAGGAGGTTTTTAAAGAAATTAATTGTATGGTGGGAGATATTATGTTCATCTCTTCTAATAGCCCCATTTTCCATTTTAAATTCAGATATTTTTCTGATGTTCTTGTGTCTTATTATAGATTGATGGAAGAACATGGTATTCTTATCACCCTCCTTTAGCCATGAACATCTAGACTTTTGTCTCCAAAAGACTTCCTCTCTTTCTTATAGGTTATTAAATTAGTAAATAAGTTATTTTTACCTAAAAATCATGAGATCATTATAATTTCCCAAAGCATAGAGATCTCTAATAATTTAATGTTTTATTTCAAGAGCCTTTTTCTATAGGAAGATATCCCTGAGGACTTCCTTATTCCAAAATTTTAACTTCATTTTGAGGAAGCTATGGTTTTAGTAAGAATAAACATAGCAAAGCTCGAAAATGGTTCTTTACACCAGTCTTTCAGGGACTCCATGAGATTAAGATGAGGGATCTACATGCTTTCAATCCTAAAGGGATAACATTTTGGTTTCAAAATCTTGTCACCTTTAAAAACCAATGTCTTATGATGCGACCCAATTATAGGTAGGGATGAAAGCTTGTTGGAGAAATGGATGTCCTAGTTTAAGGAAATTAGATCTCTATTGACGTAGACTTGGATCAAGTTTTCCCCTACTTTCAAGTTGGACCACATAAAAGGATTACCATTTAGGTCCACATCCACTAATCTTGCATTTACAATGAATTCATTAAACTCCATCATGATGTTAGTGAAGTCTAAATGACCCCCTTTTTTCCCCAGAAGTAAGGGGGTGTTGAAGTCCTCATTAACTATCTCATTCTAATTTACATAGGTCATTTGAAAATCTAACGTGTTTTTCAAAAGAAGGTTATTGGTGAATTTAGCATTTGGGGCATAGAAATTGGTTAAAAACCATCTTTCATTGCTATGAAGATCCATAAACAAAACAAAAAATTTGATTATTTATTTTCCATAGGAGATCTCCTATCAGGACATTTGGGTTCCAAATAAATGACAGTCCACTTGAAGTACTTATAGACTCAAAGGATATAACTGGTGCATTCCTCTAAATTATCACAACATAGGATTTGAGAATAAAATTAGATATTTTGGTTTATTTAATGATAAGAATAGAAGGCTTAACCATTTTTGTGATATTGTAGAGGATCATCTATTTCTTCGGGTTATTTAAACCCTTAACATTCTAAGAAAGTATTTTCATTTCTTATCCTGATGGACTTTAAGAGTTTGCTAGGAGCCCTTAGCAACCTCTTTGTCCATTTATAAGTTCCTTGTGACCATCCTTAGACATTTTCCCACAAGTTTTGGGACAACACCAATGTTGTATTTTTTCCTTCGTCTTTTACTTTTGGAATTTGTGGTGAACCCTTCATCTAGGGGAATGTCTCTGGGTGAGAAAGAGTTTCAAAACATTTTCCTAGACTTTTTAGAGCTATAAATATTTAAAAAAAAGTAAGAGGGTGGGGGGGGGGGGGGGGGGGGGGGGCGGGGAGCCTCAAGGGGGAAGAAAGGAGTTATCCAGGATATCAAAGAGGGGGATTTTCCATGATAGGGCTTGATCAAACTCTAAAAGTGGGGAAGGCAGACAAGCACCCCAGGAAAAAGGGGAAGTAGGGGGAGGGGGAAGGGGGAGGGTTTGAAGAGGAGAAAAGGGAGCGGAAAGAGTACCCAAGATAGAAACTAGGGGGAAGAGAGGGTTAGGCGAATTTTGGGAGGGGGTAATGAGGTACTAGGTTAGGGGTGGGGACTAGTCTAATAGGGGGGATGATATGGTTAGGAGGGGTAACGAATGCCCATTGAGTAGAAAGGAGGGGAGAGAGGATGAGGGGGAAGGGGGGTAGGGGGCCTATGGACAAGCCATGGGAAAGGGAGTATGGGGTAGGGGAAGGGGTGGGTTGGGGGCTAATGGGGACCAAAAATAGGTACACTAGGGGGCCCAACTTACACAAGGAATCTAAGTCAACAAGAAAAATAAGAGTAGCAAAAGGGTTAGAACAAAAAGTACCTTTAAAGTTGTTGGAGGGTGAAGTGCTTGAAGGGGCTCAGTGGGTGCTTATTATGAGATGGTGATCTGACCATAGACCATCCTTACCACCTCCTTTCTTGTCCCTTTCTTCATCAAAGTGGTATAATCTATGCCTTCTTTAAATAATATCAAAGCATATGCCTCATAACTTTTCACTATGGGTATATGATTATATTGTTCTCATACATAATGTTATGCATCCATTCACTATACTTTGACTCGATCTTGATAA
>JARHVA010009467.1:0-12500 GCA_037957365.1 Torreya grandis | reverse complement strand
ATTTATATCTTATTCTGTTTTCTTTTTAATATAGTTTATTTTTGTTTCTAGGTTGATGGGTAGAAAAAAGTTGTGAGATTATATGTAATCTTTATTTTTGAATAATAATAAATCATTTAGTTTGTGGGATCAACATGTCATTATTTTGAAATCCTTTTTATTCATTACAAAAAAATTTGTGCAAAAATATGTGGACAAGTTATGATCATAGTTAAGATCATATTAAGGTAAGATATGTCTTTGAATAACATAAAATAATGGTTTTGTTTCCATTATGTTTAGATAGTATTATGTTGTTTGATGTCATATAACCATTGTCTTCTTGTAAACATAGATATTTATATGTTTTTTATATTACTTTAAGCAAAATAACTTTAAATCTGGATAAGTTTAGGAAGCATATATTCATAAAAAATATTTTCAAACACCATCTAGATTGTTTGAGTGGTTCTTATGCCACTAGGATCTTAAAATTCTCCTAAATGATTTTAGTAGTGACTAAAAAATTATTTCTTCCTTGTTATGATTATATTTTAATTTTTAATGGTTATTTATCAATATTTTCATTGAACTTTGAATAATAGTGTTAAAATATTGTGAAATTTTTGAAATTCTTTGAACAACATGGAACACATTTTTCTATTGACAATAAAAAAAAAAAAAAAAAATTATAAATAGAAGTGTAATTTCTATAACTTATACTTAAAGGAACAAATATATAAATCCACATTTTGGATAAAAATTACACATTTTACTAATAAATTGTAATATATGGAGCAATGTAATAGATTTATATATTTTTTAATTTATGTACATAAATTTATCAATATGTTAGCTACCAAGACTAGTCCATATAGAGATTATATGAATAAATTACCATTTATATGGACAATTCAAGCATCATAAGTAGTGTAAAATTTAAAATTAGGATGAAATAATATTACAAATTAGTCCCTTTCTTTGATGGATCATTCATATTGCAAAGAGACACCTCTTATGAAATTTGGGAAGCAATATTACTAGTTAAATGGAATGGATTAGAATAATTATCAATATAATTATGTCGGTAATTAAAAAAAAAAAAAAACTATATTATTGGCTTGTAGGAAAATTAAATATTTGAAATTATTAAAGATGTTTAAAAAGAGATAAACCTTTTTCTTCCAAAACAAATTATAGTCAGAACTAATAATAATAATTCCTAAAGGTTTATGTCTAAGCCAATGTCTACATATTTATGTTATGGATGTTATGTTTCATGTAAATAGTTATTTCCTCATTATTAAAGCTGAAATTAAATATATTAAAAGCAATAATTACTCTCTTATAGATGTAATCATAAGATATTTATCTACTTTGTATATGTTTGAAGTTATCTCTTTAAAATGATCTCAAGAAATTTCAATTTAAAGTAGTCTTATGTTAGTGTAGGTGTTTATTCAATTCAAATAGTTTTACCTAAACATATTTAGTTAGCTTGTTTAGGTTTCTTTTTAGGTCATTGTGAAAGACAATCCCACATTCATAAGGAAGTGAGGACATGTTTATATTTTAACTATATAATAT
The DNA here is from genome assembly GCA_037957365.1 of Torreya grandis. Lineage (NCBI taxonomy): Eukaryota > Viridiplantae > Streptophyta > Pinopsida > Cupressales > Taxaceae > Torreya > Torreya grandis. Next base: position 10,934 of record JARHVA010009467.1, on the reverse strand, counting down.
ACCTTCCTAAATTTTTTATGGATAATGATTTAATGATGATATTTAAATCTTTTGATTCTTGAGTAATAAGATTCTTCTAGCTCATGTTTAATTTCATTACTATACATAGGGCATTTCTTCATGCATTTAATAAATCTAGTAGATCCTAGATTTTTGCACATTATGACATTTTATAAGATATTTTACAGTAGATGATTGCCACTGTTCATGTTGTAAAATATTTATTTTCAACTTACATGTCACAATTCCACCGTTCATTGACATAGATATTGAAGATTTACTCTTTCTAGGATTTTGCTCTTCTTCTGAGCTCCTTTTTTGATCTAGATTCAAAAAAACAAGATAAATGTGTCTTTTATTAATGATATTTAATCTGTTATGTTTTCATTCAAAATGACCTATGCAATTAGATTTAGAACATGTAAAAATTGTAAGATTTAATGTAAGCATAACCTAGTTCTATGATAGTCCTTTTTAACTAGTTTAGAGTGTTTCAAAAATATTTAGCGATTTCACACAAATCAATATAGTTGATTTCTCCAATGGAAAATAAATTTCTAGGTTATTTAATGTTTTTAAAGATTCTTAGTGGGTCTTTGGTATATTTTAAAGAGGTGTAGCAGATTTGGTGATTTTATGATAGGTGGAGTTTCCGTACTTGTGTTCATACTACTAAAAATTTATGTCTTCCCTACATTCCCAAAAACTCTAAAATTCCTAGAAATGTTGGTACTATCATCTCCTTCAATACCTGTGAATACCCTACTTGCATCTGAAATGAATAGTTTTAATGGTGGATTTTTTATCATGATTATTAGTTTATAAAAGCATGGAAACTACTCATATTAGATCCATTCATGACGGAAAGTTATGACATCTGAACTTTTGATTACTAAAGTAGGTCATGACCATAGAATCAAAAGTATTAACTGTAGGATCATTTAAAAACTAAAATGATTATAGACTAGACCACTACAAGCCTAAAACCTTTCTCTATCTATAGGAAAGGTCCCCAATTTTTCTATTGAGACCTTTCGCTACATGTCTAGTCCTAAACTCCATTATGAGAATTATCATAATCTCTAAAACTAAGGGAAGAATAGGTGTTTTTAAGAACTACATAATAATATTGCATCCCTGATAGGTAACTTAAAACATGCATAAATTTTAGTCTCTTTCTCATTTTGAGGTGTCATTTCTTTTTAAAAGTGCATGTTTTTTGAGCTCTTTGCATTAATAATATTTTTAGGCCTTGTAAATTTGAACATCTAGAAATTTAATGCATTACATGTCATTTTTTTTAAACATGATTAGTTTAACACATACTCCCTTGCTATAATAAATCAATCTCAAACTTGTCTTCTTACTCTTTTAAACTATCATGAGGGAAAATAAAAATACAAATCCTCTTTAGGAGTAAATGCTTATAGCAGATCACTATGGGTGAAAAACAAAAGCTACACCTAAGGTAGATAAGATGAAGTGGTACAAAATAAGTGATGAATCTTAATGTCTAGTATGCCTATCTATGTCTCTTGACTTGCTCTTTTATATTAAGTTTGATACTACTCCAAATCTAGTGTGGACCATATTAGAAAAACTCTTTAGAAGGTAGGACATAGTTAAAGGTCATGAGTTGGATAATGACCTCATTAGTTTCATCCTAGTGATTTTGATATGATATAATTCTTATTCAAAAATTTCAAATCACCCAAGTTGCAGTTGAAATTAAGTGGCATTGATTAAAAGAATGATCAATTAATTCTTTCTATCCTTGCTAACTTAGAAGAATTAAAAGAGTCCTCCACTTCAGATGGGAAACCCCAAAAAAAGACTCATATATGATTATTTTAAGATATATAAACATGATGAATCCATTTATGAATAAAGAGGTAGATTGACCAACTGACAAAAAAACTCAAAAAACACAATATCAATTTTCCTGATTCTTCCAATCAGAGTTCATCAACACATGAGTCTTCCAAGGCCAAATATAGTAAAAAGGAAAAATATAATCGTAAATCACTTATTATAGTTATCTTCTAGACTTCCATAAGGGTAATTTATTATAAGACATCACACCACATGGCTTCATCTCAGGACATGTTCTTGTCCTTGGATCCTTATTATATGACTTCTATAATTTTGAGTTACGATCCTTATAATAAAGTTAGTGGGAGTGGATCTATTGAATTGAATGATGGGACATTTCATGATGGTTTATGTGACCCCTCTTTATCCACCAATATCCTATCTATTTATTATAACACTCTCATTATTTTGGGTCAAAGAGTTGAATTCACACCTAAATAAGTGGTTATTAAGGAATAAAGTAGTGACCCCATTATTGCATTTGTAAATTTAGATCATCAATCATGATTGTATAATTTCTCATATTTTGCACCTGATCAACCCTATACTAAACTACTCACTCATTCAGATAGGGTGATTAAATTATGGCATGAGTGATTCATCCTTCTCAACTATCAATACCTAAGAAATCAGTTGTCACGACATGGATTTAAGGTTGCCTTGAGTCAATTTTTTTGATGGAGTTTTCTAGGGTTTCATACTTGGGAAGAATCCTAAGGAGAAGTATGATAAGGGCCATTCATAATGATATGAATAAATCTTAGAGCTTGTTTATAGTGGTCCATTATTATCCCATTTCTAAAACCTTCATTCAATAAAGATAAATACATTCTTATTTTTATCAATGATTATTCAAGGTATTTTTGGGTGTATTATCTTAAGTATAAATATGAGGTATTTTATCATCTTTAGGACTTCAAGACACTTTAATAAAAATATTCAAGTAAATCTATCACTATTTTTTTCACTAATAATTGTTGTGAGTATTTTAATAACCAATTTGAATAATTCTACACTTCATAAGGGATTGAAGTATAGTATATAGTTCTATATAGTCTTCAACAGAATTTTGTTATAGAGCATAAGAATAGGTCCATGAAGTAAATGATGAATTATATGCTACACTACAAGTCTCTTGTACTCATTATTAGGATGAGGCCATCAATTATGCCTATTATAAATGGAACTAAGTTTCTCACAAAGCATTAAAGTGAGTCACTCCATTTGAATCTTGGAATATTAATAAATCCATAGTGAATCAATTTTGAGTGATTGGAACCCATGCTATGGTATACATTTTCAAGAATAAATGTTAGGTGATAGAACATCAGAGTCAACTTTGCATATTTATTGGATATCTTCAGGGTGTTAAAGTACATAATCTTCTCCATCCCACCATTCATGATTTTTTCATTAATAGAAGTGTTAATTTTAAAGTGTGTCTTTTGGAATCCACACTCAATACCTCTCACCTTCCTTAGATTCACTGGGATTTTATTATAGTTTTTTCAATTTAGATCTTTTTGAACATCTTCTTGATGATCTAAATTATTATTCTAGTTATAAATATGAATAGATTTTAATGATGAATATGGAATTTTGATCTTGATCCAAGATCAATAGATGGTAATGAGTCATCCTATTCATTCAACGAAAGAGGTTGAGGAATAAATGATGGGATTTGAGTGTATAATAATTTAGTTTCATAAAGAGTTTCTAGATTTCAATTATTGTCCCTTTAATGATGTTGGGAATGGACATGATTGGATGAGTTTTGTATTATTAATTCTTAAAAAATATGGAATTTAATAATCTATGGATTTTTTTATTATGATGAATTAATTAGCTAATGTTATTGATTTAGTTAATTAATCTATATTTCTATCTAGTGGGATTGGAAAATTTCAATTGTAAAATTGGATTAATGGATTAAATGATTAGTGGTGATACAAAATAGTTAAGTAATAAATAATGATGAATTGGATGAATTTAAGATTATGGTACAATGTGATAATGTATTTAGTGATATAATGTAAAATATTGTGTAATTATATTAATGGATTAATTGACTAGTGGTAATGTAAAATAATGAAGTGTTGGATAGGAATGTGTTAGAGGAAATTAAGATTATGGTATGGTATGATAATACATTTACTGATGTGATATAGAGATTGGAGGTGAAAATGATAGTCATATTAGTTATTCAGGACTATAAAATAAACTAAGGTTAGTGTATGATATAGTGCATATAGATGATTGTGAATCTTCATGAAATCAAGGTGGTGGAAATGAAATGTCTATAATTAATATATTTAATAAAAGTGTTATCATATTAACCTTTACTAAGCCACCCATTAAGGGAAACTTTATTCTAAAATATATTTGCATTTTTACACTATATTCATTATATGTGAGAAAACCCTCAAAGATTCATCTCACATCCCAACAAAAAACTTATTTGTTTAAATTCTCATCATCTATTGACATGTGGGTAGGGTTCACAGTTCAAATGTTGACACATGGGTAGGGTGTAGGGTTCATTTACTAACATGTGGGTACGGTGCACGAGAAGTATTATCTCTAGACCCCATCTATTTTGAATGGAAGTGGGATGAGATGTAGTATGTAGTAAGCTTGATATAAAAATTTGATAATTGTACCTAAAAAATTGGATGACCATTGATAGATAGTGGAGTTACAACTTGTAAGTCTTACAATAGCTAATAACCCTTGCTCTTTTTAACTTCGGGTCCTACCACCATTTTTTATTTATATGCATACATTACACTCATGTTTTCAAATTTGTGTCATTTGGATGATCTCATCCATGAATGTCTTGGATCATGTGGAGAGGTATCAAAAGTTACAACCCATATCAATATGAATTGTTAAAGCATTTATAAATTACTTATGTATTTTCACACTGTGAGAATCCAATGTTGATTAAAGATAGATAGTCTATTGGGATTGACATTTGTTTTTTAGCACCAAATATTGATATTAGTTACTAGACAAACCATTTTATAAGAATACAAATTATTAAGGCTACCTATAAAGTTAGATTTATCATAAAAACAAGTGTTAAAAATAAGAGAAATACATTATTGATATTTGTGATTCTTTAAAATAATTTACATTGAGATTTCATTGATATTTAAAACTATTTTTATTACATTCATTTAAAGTTATGATAATAAACCTCTAATTTAATAATACAATGAAAGGAAGCAACAATGCAAGAATGAAATAATGATCAGAAGGAAATGGTATTGGTTACACGAGGATAAACAATAGTAATAGGATGGCTCATAAACCGCTTCCCCTTGGAATGGTATAACAAGTAAATAACAACCCCCATAGGCCATTTGACAATAGCAACCACCAATAATATAATGAACCCCAACATGGGACAAACCACTTTGTGCCAGCATGGATTATCATATGCGACACACTACACATAGATTATAAATCCCACTCCTTCATTTATCATTACTTATAACTCATTTCCTTAGATTGAGATTACCTCTAAATTTTTTTATGTGTACTATAATAATGTGCAACTGCTTCATCTTGATTTTTATGGTTTATGGAATAAGAGTTGAAATATAGTATAGATAAATAAGAAACAAGATATGAGATGAAAATAAGCATTTTGTTCTTCTGACACATAGTAATAATATAGTGTATAGTTTTTTGGGTGGAGATTACAGGTGTTAAGATATACCATTTTCATGATAACACAATACACATTTGTCATGTACATATTTTTATGGGGTCCATTTCACCAACCAGTACACCCTGCACACCTTTAAAAGTAAAAAAAATAGTAATATTTAAATAATAAAAATGTATATTATATAGTATACAATATATACATATTTAAATCAATGGATTCTTATTAATAGGTTATATTTAATGTTTTTAATATGATAATAGAGGGTAACACAAAACAAAATGTGTAAGTGGAGTAAAATTTTAAAGTGAGTTCGGAGGTGATGATGAGGGAAAATGACAAAGTATTTTAGGTTATATCATATAATAAAGGGATTATATCATACACATGCCCCAACTTTAGGTTATCTTTTGGATTTACTTAAGCTACACCCAACACAAAGGGGTTTTTAGCTTGCAATGTTGTGGTATCTTTTATTGACTATTTTCTATTTAATTGCAAAGCATTTAAATGTTTGATGTTTGAATAGAATAAATGGTGAAATTCCATTGACACGAGGGAAATAAATTAAGTCTATGAAATTTATATTATTGCTTTCATTGCATTTGAGGTGAGTACTGAAGCTTTTGGAAAATGCATGCCACATGAGTGCATAAGGGGAGATCATTTTTTATATAATGTGAATGTTGTGATAGAGGAGTCACTTATTGAGATATTTAATATTTATTTAAAATTATTAATATAATATTAAATAAATATATAATATAGGGTACACTATATTATATTACATTTATTATCATATATCAAAGGGCATATATCATACTTGATTTGGGGCTAATGTTTGAATTTACATGACATGCACCCTTTGAAAAGGAGTATGTAGATTGTAAGGTGGTGGCATATTTCATTGGTCATGTTATAACAAAAATTTTCACCCTAGTAGAAGGTTGTTAAGAACACTATAAATTCAGTTAAACATGGGATTACCCCTAGATGTGTGGGTTGTCCATAATATTGGTAAACTTTTAGATTGAAGGGCTGTCTCATCTTGATGAATCAGTTAGGATCACACACTACTTGATTTCTTAGAAGAAGGAAGAAAGAACTGAAATAAACATAACTATAGTGGTGATGCACAAAACATTATTGACTAGGCTTTAAGACTTTTGAAAAAATATGTTAATCAAATATATTATCTTAGAGTGTTAAGGTTAAAATAATATTGTCATAAAATAAGATGTAGGAAGGAATAATCTATCTCTTATATTTCCATTCAAGATTTAAATATGACCTCATTAATTTGAGCCCATGTGATTTTGATATGATACAAGAATTCTTTACAAAGTTGAAATCAACCAAGTTGCATTAAAAAATGCGTGGCATTGATAAAAATATTGATCAATTAATTCCTTCCATCATTGATAAATCATAAGCATTTAAAGAGTCCACTTCAGATAGGAAACCCAAAAAAGAGAGACTCATATGTGTCTATTGCAAGAAATATAGGCATGATGAATCCAAATGGATGAAGAAAAATATTGACCAACTGACAAAAATAATTGAGAAGAACAATATTAATGTCCCTCACTCTTCCAATTAGAGTTATTCAACACACAATTACTCTAAGGTAAAATATAGTAAAAGTGAAAAAGATAAGGGCATATCACTTATTGTAGTTGTGTCTCAGCCTTCCACATGGGTAATTGATACTAGTGTATAACACCACATAGATTCATCTCAGGACATGTTTTCATCCTTGGAGCCTTATTATATGCCTTTCATATTTTTGGGTGATAATAATTATAATAAGGTTAGTGGGAGTGGATTTGATGAAGTGAATGATGGGACATTTCATGATGTTTTATGTTTTCCCTTTTTATCCACTGATCCCCTATCTGTATATTATAGCACTATCATTAGTTTAGCTCAAAAAGTTGAATTAACACCTAATTTAGTTCTTATTAGGGAATAAAATAGAGACTCCAATGTTGCCTTTATAAAAGTAGATCACTAGTCATGATTGTACACTTTCTCATATTTTGCAGCTAATCAACCCTCTACTACACTACTAACTCATTCAGATAGGGTGAGTAAATTATGGCATGAGTGATTCAACCATCTCAATTATCACTACCTAGACCAACTCATTCATCAAAATATGGTCTCAAAGTTTCCCTATGTCAAGTTTTTTGATGCATTTTTATAGGTTTGCATACTTGGTAATTATCATGAGGAGAAATATGACAAGGGCTAATCATGGAGAGTTGAACAAATATTAGAGCTTGTGTATAGTGACATTGTTGGCCCATTTACAAAACTTTTATTCAATAGAACTAAATAAATGATTAATTTCATCAATGATTATTCAATGTATTTTGGGGTGTAATATCTTAATTATAAATTTGAGGTATTTGATCATTTTTAGGATTTCAAGGCACTTGTAGAAAAATAGTCAGGTAAAACATCAAGATTTAGTGCACCAATAATTTTAGTGGGTATCTCAATAACCATTTTGAACAATATTTTAGTTCATAAGGGATTGACCTATAGCATATAATTCCATATAATCCTCAATAGAATGATGTTTTATAATATAAGATTAACTCATTGAAGGAAATGGTGAACTATATGCTACACTCCAAGTCTCTTGTATCCATTGTTCGTGTGAGACCATCAAATATGCTTGTCATATCTAGAACCAAGTTCTTCGCAAAGCATTAAAGTGATCCACTCATTTTGAACATTGGACTAGTCAAAAATCCATGGTTAATCACTTTCAAGTGTTTTGATCTCATGATATGGTGTATATTCTAAAGAAGAAATAGTAGGTAATAGAAAATAAGAGTTAGATTTACATCTTTGTTGGATATCCTGAGGGTGTTAAGGTATATAATATTCTCCATCCCACCATTCATTATTTATTCATTAATAGGAGTGTGAATTTTCAAAAGGGTCCTTCAGATTCCACACTCAATACCTCTCCACTTACGTAAATGAACTAGGATTTCATGATATTTATGATGATTCAAATCTTTATAAACAACTTATTGATGATCTATATTCCTCCCTTTAATTCTAAGGATGAGAGCAATGACGAGGATTCATCATCATAGAGACTGCTACCATAATGTAAACTAATTTCCTCATGATCTTCATTACTGTTACCATTGCTCTTACTCTTCAAGTTGACTGAGTTTCTCACTTTTAAAGATTGCAATATATATATAACTCACTTTCTCAAGTTGTTAAATATAATATTTTCTTACTAGTCATGACAACGTTATGAAGATGAAGAGGGTTGACATGGATAGCCATGGACTTCTAAGCATTTTCATTTCTCATTTGTAAATATTGATTAAAAAGAGGGTGTGATATATATGATTATGATTATTGTGTGGATGTATTATTTAACCTTTCCATTGCACATAGATTACACACTTATTGTGTTGGTTGATTATTGCTATACAAAAATCATTACACCATGATATTAGTCATCATGGACCATTTTATGTTGGTATATTATTGATAAACCATCATTAACACCTTGAATCTATGTATACATCTTATACTCTATCAAGTGGCACAAACCATTTTATGTTAGATTTGTGTCTGGCACCATGAACCCAAAATAGGAGAATTTAGTGTTTTTTTCTCTTTTTCTTCTTTATGACATGAATTTTTTCTTCTTTAGTGTTTTTGGGTCAAGTGTATATATAATGTTACATTGTGTTTTTAATTCCTCCATTTTATTAAGACTAATGTTTTGATGAAGGAAATAGGACGTTTGGAAATATATTTGAATAACTTATATGATCAATACGATAAATTGACAATATAAATTTATTGTTAATATATAAATCTCTTTATTCAAGAGAACCTAATAGAAAAGAAAAGGTTTTAGAGGACTATATTACTAGAGGTTTTTTGAAAGGTATAAGTAATGTAAGAAGGTAATGTTTAGTAGGATACAGTTTGGTCAGATAACCTAGTGCCTAGTATAAAATATTAACACTAAATCACATTTAAAGGTTGAGGATGTAATTCATATATAAAAATGGACTTCAAGTACTGCACAAAGGCAAATTTTTTTGAGGTTCTTTAGGCTCGCTTCTTCTCCTTCTACTCATTGAATAAATTTTGATCTCATACCCCCTTCCTTGTCCCCATCCATATAATGGTCCACTGAAGGCTTCATTGTCATGTATTCCTCATGCCTCATTCTCAACCCCTTTCTACTCTCTCTAGGTGGGAACATGGAGCTCAACGATTCATTTTCCTCAACTAAATCCTTTTTTCATGAAGATAGACAAGTGTACTAAATATTAAAACTAGAAATTAGATGAAAAATGAAGGAAAACATCACCATAGGCATATTGATGATTGCAATTTTCTATTTTTTATCATTGCAGCTATCCCATCATGAAGTTGTGACCATCTTTACAATTAGTGCTCATTCATTTGGGCTACCATCTCACACTTAAAATTTTAGGTGACTTCATAAAAAGATCACATTCAATCCATGACTAAGGGAACACAAATAAATGGAACTTTATGGTCTTAAGATATGCATATAATGGTTTTCATGAATAGGCTTTAAGACTTTTGAGGAAAATGTGATAATCTGATGTAATATCTTAGAGTGACAACATTTCAAGATTATTGTCCTAGAATAAGATGCAAGAAGGAGCAATTTGTCTCTTCTATTTATCTTTAAAATTTCATTCTATGTGAACACAATATATGATGAATAAAAATATATATACCTTTCTTTCCATATGAAATTAACATGAGAGTAAGCTTTAGACATGTTTGTAGTCTATACAAATAGAGAGGAAGCTAATTTTTCTACCAATGGCTGAAGAAATATTTGTAGAGGGCCTACCTTTACTACCAATGAGAGAGAAACTATTTATCGGGGGCTACCTTTATCACCTATGGAAACATACATATTTTCAAAGGGGATGCCTTTACCTCTCATGGTGGGAGAATGTTTAGGAAGGTTTCTTATCTATGTGGACTTAATAGAGAGAATGAGGATGTTCAGATACTTTATGTCTAAAAAGATCAAATTATTTCATTGTGACCTACTTCCGCACATGGGGAAGACATTAACTCATGACGAGAGGGAGTGGTAATGTGTAATAAAGTAGTGAGGTATCCTCTTATAGAAATAAAATTTTATAAATATAAATATTGTAATTCTAATCATCGTTTATGGGCTGCATCATAAATTAATCTCCCAAAGTCACACTTTTCACCATGAAATTCCATCCGTAGTGAATCATGAAGGCACCCAAAGATGGATGGAAAATAAGGTGATGCAGTATCAAAGGTCCTTGGAGGTCTCTATATAGGTGAGGCTTAGAAACATCCCAAGCATATCCATAAT